>JAOUQZ010045034.1:0-10827 GCA_028564935.1 Neosilurus hyrtlii | reverse complement strand
TAAACACACACTTAAACACACACCTAAACACACACCTAAACACACACTTAAACACACACTTAACACACACTTAAACACACATCATTCTTATTTGTTCATCAATATGGGATCAGGATTCGGATCACTTTTTACTCAAGTCAGTCACCAAGGCCCGTAGTGTTGTAGCGCTTGCACACAGATATCCTACACACAAACTGGCCTGTCTTGACCCACATAAACATTTAACTAAACTCATGATACAGGAAGTGAGTCACACTCACGCCAGGCTCCAAATGACCTGAAGTCATAGACCCAAAAAGACAGGAAATGAACATGCGCATGCAGATTCACCTTTGGGCGCTTAAAAACAAAAGGTGTGAAGAAGAAAATATTACTAAAATCAAGCATCAGCCTAACACACACACACACACACACACACTCATGTTGTTGCTAAACTAAAAGAATCATGCAATAATTAAATGTTACTGTAATGTGACTTTAATGCAAACATGACAGATCTACTTATAAAAATAAAGAAAAGTGTCTTTTAAGCCTTCTCTAAAAAAGTTATTTATTTATTTATTTATTTATTTTACATATAGTGTATAGGCTATAGCGTGTATCTGATTATTTGTGGGCCCTACACAAAGCTAGTCTAAGTTATGCTTGTTGTTGAAGAATTGTGCAACCCTCTAGCCACCTGCACTGAAGAACAGCATGGTTTATATGTGAGCTGTAGCTAAGATAACCCTGACCCACACCATGGTGCACCAATAATAAACTAACACTGTGGGCAGAAACAGCTATCATCTTTCATCTAATTACATCTGATAATTCACATTTTAAAAGCACTTCAGCTTGAGTGTGCTGCTATCATTTTTAAAAATCGTCACATGCCAGATTTTAGTATTTTAAACACTTTTGTTGAAAGTTCTTGTGTGTCTGCAGGTAAATCATGACAGATTTAGAGCAGAACATTGGATGGACATATACGTCTTAAAACAGCAGAATGTGCAGTCATTACCCAGACAAAAACACGACTCTACCAAGAGTTACACTTTTATTTTACTCCAGCTGCATGAGAACATCCCAGGGCATTTCAGACCATATTGTCTGCCTGTGAGTTTTGGTTTTTACACAATAAAACCAAACAAATATGTTACATTTTATACAATTATTTTATAGATATAAATAACATGCAGGAAATATTGAAACTGACTTGCACCAAACTTATTTTAACAATGTCTGAGAGGAAACAAACAAATAGTACATTTCTGTGGAAATTAGAATTAGTTTCCATATTTCACACATTGTCGCTGTCGGGCAGAAACCATGAACCTTGAAATTCCAAAACTTTTAAGAAAAATGGGATTTTTCAAAAATAACTGAACATCATGTCATCAAAGTTTGTTTTGTGTGATCATACATGTTTATATATTTCCATGTGTTATTATTTTATTAACATAGCAAAATCAAGCTGGTCTCCCAGTGACCCAAGTAGGATTAAGTGATTCAGCAAATTAATGAATAAATAAAATGTGCATGCTTGGAAAAAATGTTTTACAGTTCAATATACTATCCATTAACAGTCTATCACTTTGTGTGTGTACATACCAGCATCAGTTGTGCAATTTAATTATTTAAAAAAAGTTCATTAATAACTGCCCATCTCAGCCGACTCCGGGCGAGGGCAGAGTACACCCTGGACAGCTCGCCTGGCCATCGCAAGGCAGAAACATGCTGACGGCCATGCAGCTACTCTTGACGAAAATCAGCAATGGTTCTTTTACACTCCTCTCACCATAGACAGTGAGAGACATGGCCGGCATTTGATAACCCAGTTAGCTGCACTGGGGGGACAGCAGTGAGAACCCGGTGATAGAGGGGCTTGAACCCTCGACCTTGGGATCAGTAATCCAGCACCCTACCACCAGGCCACCACTGCCCCCCACAAGACATTTTACTTATTATATGTTTTGTGGGGTGTCTCATTTCAGTACAGGAGGGGAAATGCAGGTTCTGTTGGGGAAAGTTCCACCTGGTCAAATTTCTCTGTAAGTAAAGGTAGACAATATGTTTCTGTAGACTTCTGTATTCATTTTGCTTCAATAAAAATATTGAGTCTGTTCTTGAAGCAGCCAAGCACGCCCAAGCCATGACACAACCTACACCATAGCTTTCCAGTTTAACTTGTATGTTTAGGATCATGAACAGATTCATTATTTCTCTGTACTATAGCCTTTCCATCATTTTGGTAGAGGTTAATCCATAAAACTTTGTTTAAGATCTGTTGTGGCTACTTTTTTTTTTAATTAACACTGCAATTTTGACTGCTGATTAATAATTTGCATCTTGCAGCAGGACCTCTACTATATATTGTTATTCCCAAAGTCTACTTCGAACAGTGGCCTGGGATTTTTCAACATTTGCTCTTCAAGATGTGAAAGACTGTTGTTTTGTGGTTTTTCTCTCCATTTGTCACCAGTTGTTAGTTTCCTTGGATGACCAGTGTTTTCCTTCTTTTTCAGGACACTCCAAACTGTGGTACCGGATATACCCGCTACTGTTAACATAGCTTTGATGGAGTTTCTCTTTTTCCCTTTAGAATGGCATGCTTTTCACCCATAGACAGTTCTCTTGATGTTGGTCTGAGCTTTGTAGCTATAAATGCTGTCTTCACAGGTGAAAAACAAAGCTTACCTGACACTAGATATCTTAATAGTTAATTGATGGTTAAACTATCAATTTTATATGACACACTTGGGTAATAAGAAACACCTGTCAAGTGTCAAGTTATCTTCTGATCTCTCTTCTCATATTCATATTAGATCTCACACACAAATGTCTTTAGTGTACAGCAAAAACAAATTAACTGGTCAACACTCTTAGGGGTGCTGTAAATATTAACTAAAATTGCTTTGAAGCAAAATTAAATTTAATAACAATATTTATTCAGTCCCCGACAACTTACCTTTTTTAGTGGGTATCAAATAAATAGATTATCTTTTTTCTCCTTAGTTTAGGTAAAGCTGTGTATAAATGATTGTATAAATGAAAACATTAATGTCTTAGCCTGCAGTCTATGGTACCTGCCCACATGTTTTCTGAAGTATAATATGATTTTTACATAATACTTTTACTATATTCTTTCATAACTTTACCCTTCGAACACTTTGGCTGCCACGAGAGCCTGGGTGACGCTCTATGAGGATAGGCTGGAGATAGGCATACCACAACCGAGACCAGTTTACTTCAGAGACCAGCCTCTTCACCTGGGCTATGGTAGGCTTACTTGGTCTGTGCTTCAGCTAGAATGAAAAAAAAAAATGCACATTATGCAAGAAGTGTGGGAAGGAGATGTCCCGATTAACATGTTAGATATGTACAGGTGATATTTTGATTATAAAGTTTTAAAACCATTGTTATTTAGAATTTTTAGTGCAGAGTGGCCCAAATATGCTTGAAAAAATTAATGCATTAGCCTAAATTAATACAAACTAAAAGGAGAGATTTATTTTTTCATTTTTAAAGTGGGACAATATTCACCCAATTGGCTCCAAGCGACTGTGACAAATAGTGAGATTTTGTCTGCTGTGTTGATCCAAACTTATCCAGTTGGGAAAATGTCTATTAACCACAAGGTAGTTAACCAGATCACACCATTCCCATTTAGTATACACTAATACAGTATAATCGTTAACACTAAAATGGATGTCAATAAATATGAAAATTAAATAAACAAATACTTTTAAAAATACTTTAATTAAAAATATGGTCAATTAGCAGCAGACACTATAGTATGTATGCCAAAACCTTCCCTTTTCCTACATGGAGATTGCCATGTAAGGAATCAAAAGACATACAACTATTCTGTCATGAATTCAAATTTTCATGCCTTCAAAACATGCCTTTCAAAAAGCTACTTAAATCTCATATTAGCATTGAACAAAAGGTCTTCATTGAAGACAGGCCTGTATTATCTTAATTAAATCTTAAACATGCAAAAACAGAGAGAACAAAGAGATGCAGGTTACCCACTTTATCATTTCTAAGGTCAGGAACTCTGACTAATAAATCTTCGGATCTTCTTGCATCATGGTCAGATAGCATTAATCCCAGACTTAGAGTCACCGCCAGCAGCATAAACAAGCAGAGTAGCAGCATTTTCATTCGGCAAATAGGCGGCTGACCACATAAGCCAAAAATACAACTCAGCTGACTGGCCTTGGACCTTCTGCGCTTCATCTCACACTGTGTAGCAAGTACCACAATCTATGAACAGATAAATAAATAGTTTATATAAGTAATTTATGTTGCCAGTTCACACAAACTAAATCACAAATTCCACTGAAATATTTCTGAAAAATTTACCCCTTAATCCAAATTGGAGTAGACCAGCAAAACCATGTACAGTTTGCTCCTTTAGTGAGACATTCTACAATTATTGGCATATTTCATGTCTTAACATTAAATACATCAATATGTTAAGAAAAACACTCTTCCAGCTATGTCTTGGGACCAATTTGTGATAATCAAGGCATATCCCATTTCAAAAAATGGATACTCAAAAATTTTGAGCATGTTTTTGACCAAAATGTTTTCGTCATATCAGACTTTTATGCTTGTCCCAAGAGCACCCTGTACCTAATTCACTCACTCATTTGCTGAACCACTTAATCCTATAAGGGTCTTGGGGAGGCTCAAGCCATCTATATCATGATCCCTTGACACCTGGTGGCGTCTGTATGCATCAGCATAGACCAAGTGAGCCTTTAAAGTAGATTTGGCATTTTAAAGACCAGCATGAAGATAGGCGTCCAAACTTACGCTATTTTTATGTTTCTTCATAAAACAAATACATTCCAGGATCATTCATTCATTCTTCTTCTTCTGCTTGTTCCGAGGTCAGGTCGCAGGGGCAGCAGCCTAAGCAGTGAGGTCGAGACGTCCCAGTCCCCAGCCACTTCCTCCAGCTCTTCTTGGGGATGCTGAGGCGAAGAGACATAGTCCCTCCAGCGTGTTCTGGGTCGACCTCGGGGTCTCTTCCTGGTTGGACATGCCCGAAACACCACACCGGGAGGGCATTCGGGAGGCATTCTAATCATATGCCTCAGCGACCTCAACTGGCTCCTCTCAAAGTGGAGTGGTTCCTTCTGGCTCAGCTCCCTCTTCACCACGATGGACCGATACAAGTTACATTTTAGAGCAGAGGCTGCACCGATTTGCCTGACGATCTCCTTTCTTCACTCATGAACAAGACCCTGAGATACTTGAACTTCTCCACTTTGGGCCGGTCCCAACCTTATTCTCAAGAGAGTGCATTCCACCCTTTTTCGGCTGAGAACCATGGCCTCGGTCTTGGAGGTGCTGATACATTCCAAGTTTATTCCAGGTCATCTTTGAATGCTAAAAAGGTAGAGATACTGGATACTCTGGTATATAGAGCCCTCCGCTGGCAGACCATAGAGTTACAGCATCATGGCAATTTGACTCACTATGCAATCACAAATGTAGACAGCTTGTAGAAACTCAGGCTAGTACATCACTGATCAGAAGCTACGACAAACTGCCCAATACTCTTAAGACTATTTAGCTCTCACTATCATAGCTCCTAGATATAGGAAGGTTGGTCACAGCGTTTCCCATTAATGATTAGTGTAAAAACGAAGTACCAAGTTAATTTTTACATGACTGAAAGAACTGAATTGAATTAACACTTTATGTAGTGTGTCATAATTTTCTGCATCAACACTGGTTGTCTGTGTGATGATGTAGTAAGTCCTGTGGACCCATTATCACCCCATCCCTGGCAAACACAGACACACACACACACACACACACACACACACACACACACACACACACTCGTATACAGGTGAAACTTGAAAACTTAGAATATCATGCAAAAGTTAATTTATTTCAATCATTCAACTAAAAAGGTGAAACTAATATGTCATATAGACTCCTTATAAGCAAAGTGAAAAATTTCAAGCCTTTATTTGTTATAATTTTGATGATTATGGCTTACAGCTTATGAAAACCCCAAATTCAAAATCTCAGAAAATTAGAATATTGTGAAAAGGTTCAGGGCAGCACGGTGGCGCAGTGGTTAGCACGTCCGCCTCACAGCAAGAAGGTCCTGGTTCATCCCTTTGTCCTTGCATCGACTTCAGAGGGCTTAACAACATCACCGTCAAGAACAAGGCCCCCCTCCCTCTCATCGACCCCTCTTTCGAGCCCCTCTGCCATGCTCGGGTGTTCACCAAGCTGGACCTGCGGAACGCCTACCACCTTATCCGCATCAGAGAGGGGAACATATGGAAAACCGCCTTCAACACCCCCCTTGGTCACTTCAAGTACCTGGTCATGCCGTTTGGTCTCAGTAATGCAGTGTTTTGCAACGCAGTGGCGGTGTTTCAGACCCTCATGAATGATGTCCTCCGGGACATGTTCAACCAGTTCATCTTCGTCTATCTTGACGACATCCTCATCTTCTTACTCATCATCCTCATCTTCTTCCTCACTTAAGAAACATCAACAACATGTCCAACTCGTTCTTCAATGCCTTCTCGAGAATCGCTTCTTTGTCAAATTGGAGAAGTGTAAATTCCATGCCACATCAGTCGGGTTCTTGGGATACATCATTGCCAAGGGACAACTCCAACCTGACCCTTCCAAGATCCAAGCTGTCATCAATTGGCCTGTCTCCACCAATCGGAAGGAACTCCAACGCTTTCTCGGCTTTGCCAATTTTTACAGCCGTTTTATCCGGGATTTCAGCAAGGTTGCCAGTCCCCTCGCATGTCTTACCTCCACCACCACCAGAAGACACCAGAAGCCTCCACAGCATTTACACGGCTGAAATCCCTCTTCACCCGAGCCCCTATCCTCAAGCACCCGAATCCTACCCTTCAGTTTGTGGTGGAGGTGGATGCCTCCGATACTGGGGCCGGGGCAGTCCTCTCCCAACCAGATCAGGAGACCAATAAGCTTCACCAGTGCGCCTTCTTTTCCAGACGTTTCTCCTCGGCAGAAAAGAATTACAATGTAGGAAACAGAGAGTTGCTGGCCATTGTTTGGGCCCTACAGGAATGGAGGCACCTGCTGGAGGGCTCCGAGACCCCCTTCATCATCTGGAGTGATCACAAGAACCTGGCGTATTTCCAGTCTGCCAGACGCCTTAATCCCCGCCAGGCCCTTTGGTCCCTCTTCCTTAGCTGCTTCAGAAGACCACCCTGACCCCAAGACCGGGCCCCCCAATCGCCCCTTTGTCCCAGATCCCGTCCGCTCTAAAGTGCTCCAATGGGGGCACTCCTCTAAGCTGTCCTGTCATCCAGGGATAACCCGTACCCTTCACTTCCTCAAGTAGCACTTCTGGTGGCCCAGCATGGCCAAGGACGTTGGGGAGTTCGTCTTGGCCTGCACAATCTGCACCAGAGGCAAAGCTTCCCATCAACCCCTTGCTGGTCTGCTGCACCCCTTACCCATCCCGAGTCGCCCCTGGTCCCATGTTGCCGTAGAATTAGTCTCTGGTCTACCATTTTCTGAAGGTATTACCATCATCCTCATCATCATTAATCGTTTTTCCAAGTCTGTGCATTATGTGGCCCCACCTAAACTACCTTCAGCCCTGGAGACGGCCAACCTCCTGGTCCACCACGTATTCAGGTTACACGGCATTCCAAGGGATATTGTTTCTGACAGAGGTCCCCAGTTTTCATCTCAGGTCTGGATGGAGTTCTGTAAAGCGGTAGGCACTACTGCCAGCCTTTCATCAGGCTACCATCCACAGACCAACGGTCAGAGCGTCAACCAGGATCTGGAGAACACCTCCCTGTGTGGCCGCCCACCACCCTGCTTCCTGGAGCTCTCACCTCCCATGGATCGAATACGCTAACAACTCCCTCACCAGCTCGGCCACACGTATGTCCCCATTCATGGCATGTTATGGGTTTCAACCCCCTCTCTTTCCCGATCATGAACAGGAGGTGGCAGTTTCCTCAGTTAAAGATCACCTGAGAAGGATACAGGAAGTCTGGAGGAACGTCCAAGCAGCACTCACCCGGTCTGCGGAAAGAAACAAGCGGCTGGCCGACCTTCATCGCGTCCCTGCTCCGGAATACAAACCAGGACAGATGGTGTGGCTCTCCTCTTGCGATCTCCCCCTCCAGACGGAATCATGTAAGCTCACTCCATGTTTCATTGGACCATTCCCAGTTATTAAAATTATTAACCCTACCTCAGTTAAATTAAAGCTCCCGGACTCCCTCAAAATTCATCCCACCTTCCACGTGTCTCTCTTCAAGCCAGTAGCCTCCAGTGACCTTAGCCCACCAGCCATACCCCCTCCACCCCCCAGGATCATTGACGGCCACCTTGCGTACACGGTATCCAAGATTTTGGATGTCAGACCCCGAAGACGGGGTTTTCAATATCTGGTAGTTTGGGAGGAATACAATCTCTCGACAAGGAATAGAATCTCTTCCAGACCACTCGCTCAGTGCTTCCGCCCCACCTCTGAGACAAGGAATACCCTCTCTTCCGGACCACTCGCTCAGCGCTTCCGCCCCATCTTTGCAACGAAGGATACACTCTCTTCCAGATTATTCGCTTCGCGCTTCCGCCCCATCTCTGCGACAGGGGATACGCTCTCTTCCGGATTGCTCACCCAGCGAGCTCACCCCTCTGGGTCCCTGATTCCCCCACTCTCCGAAGTGTCTGTGTGCAAAAAGTGAAAGTGTCTGTCAGTTTGTGGGGCGGATGTTTGTGTGTGTGTGGGGAGAGTCTACAGTGTCTAGGTACCAGTGTTCTGGTTCAGGGCCCGAATGGCCTGCGGGAAGAAGCTTCTCCTCATTCGCTTAGTGTTTGCTTTCAAGGAACGGAAACGTTTCCCTAACCGCAACAGAGAGAAGAGTCAATTGTTGGGATGGCTGAGGTCCTTCACTATCTTTCTGGCCTTGGTCCAGCACCGCTTGCTGTATATAGTGTCCAGGTCAGGAAGCTCAATACGGATGGTACGCTCTGCTGATCGTCCCACCCTCTGGAGAGCTTGCCTGTCCTGTTTGGTGCTGTTTCCTAACCAGGCTGTAATACTTCCCATCAGGATGCTCTCAATGGTGCAGGTGTAGAAAGTCCTTAGCACCCTTGAGGGCAGTTTAAAGTCCTTCAGGCACCTGAGATGAAAGAGACGCTGCCGTGCCTTCTTCACCAGGGTGTTAACATGACGGGACCATGTCAGGTCCTGTATGATGTAAAAACCTAGGTACCAGAAACTGTCCACTCTCTCCACTTGGGCCCCCTTGATGTTCAGGGGCTTGTAATTCCTCTCCTGCTTAGTGCTGAAGTCCGCTATCAGCTCCTTAGTGTTGCTGACGTTTAGGAGGAGGCTGTTGTCCTGGCACCATAATTCCAGGTTTTTAACCTCCTCTAGGTAGGCCGTCTCGTCGTTGTTTGAGATTAGGCCACTACCACAGTGTCATCCGCAAACTTGATGATGTTGGTGGAGCTGGCCACACAGTTGTGGGTGTATAATGAATACAGCAGGGGGCTCAGAACCCAGCCCTGGGGGGCTCCAGTGCTGATGGTGAGTGAGGTTGAGACATGGTTGCCCAACCGTACCGACTGTGGTCTGTTTGTCAGGAAGTTGAAGATCCAGCGACACTGGGATGGGCTGAAGCCCAGGATCTCCATCTTGGTGGTGAGTGTGGAGGGGATTATGGTGTTAAACGCTGAGCTGTAGTCAACAAACAACATTTTCACATAATTCCACTTTCCGCTGTCCAGATGGTTCAGGGTTGTGTAATGGAGGTGTGCTATGGCGTCCTCGGTAGAACGGCTGGGACGGTACGCAAACTATATCGGGTCCAGGGTGGCCAGTAGAGAAGAAGTGATGAAGTCTCTGACGAACCTTTCGAAGCACTTCATCACTACCGAGGTGAGGGCCACTGGGCGGTAGTCGATCAGGCAGGCAGGCTGAGGTTTCCTTGGGACCGGAACAATGATGGTCTGTTTGAAGCACGTCAGGATTGTAGACTGATCCAGGAAGAGGTTGAACATCTCAGTGAACACTGGAGCAAGCTGGTCGTCGCAGGTCTTCAGGACTCGACCCATGATGCCATCAGGTCCTGCTGCTTTCCTCGTGTTCACTCTCCTGAATGCTTTTCTCACGTTGTGCTCTGAAAGGATGAATGAGTTATCCTTTCTGGTGAGCTCCAGAAGTGTGCTGCCCATAGCGATGTTAGCGCTGCTAACGTTGTTAGCGCTGCGAGCTGCAGCCTCAAAGCGAGCATAGAAGGTCTTTAGCTCATCTGCCAGAGAATCGTCTGCATTCACCAATCTGGAAGTTGGTGCTTTGTAGTCCGTCATAGTTCTTAGTCCCTGCCACAGACTCCTAGAGCCACTCTGTTGGAATTGTGACTCTAGTTTCTGTGCGTAGCGCTGCTTCGCCTCCTTCACCACTCTGCGCGCGCTGTAGGACGCGACCTTGTACTAGTCCATGTTTTCGCTGGCGAGCCCCGTGTTATACGCCGCGGATCGTGATCTCAGAGCATCACGGACGCATTTATCCACCGCTTCTGTAAACATGCTGACGTCATCAGAGCTGTGCCGGAACATGTCCCAATCTGTGTCATCCAGAGTGTCCTGCAGAGCGTCCTCCGATTGGTTCGTCCAACGTGACACCTCCCTCCGGGCCGGAACTTCCTGCTTGAGCCTTTGTTTATATTTAGGCATGAGGAAGATGGCTGCGTGGTCGGATTTCCTAAACGGAGGGCGAGATTGAGCCTTGTAACTATCCTTCACTGTAGTGTAACAGTGGTCCAGAGTCCTTTCGCCCCTGGTGGGGCAGCT
>JAOUQZ010045033.1:0-10829 GCA_028564935.1 Neosilurus hyrtlii | reverse complement strand
ACTTGAGCCTGATCATCTCGTCTCTGTCCTGCATTTGGGTCTACCTGTTCATAGTACCACCGACACGCGCACCCCGCATAACAATTTGAGGTAAATTTTTTGTGTACTGCAGCTAAAACCTTTGCACTTGCTCTGGGATTTTTAACCCCTTCACTGCTGATCAGTTCTCTGCTGCTTATAAACAGTTTTGCGTCCCTGCTGACTCACTACCTTCAGATACGGACGAGCTCAGTTCATGGTTTCACTCCTCCTGCCAAACCATCCTGGACTCTGCATTTAAAATCAAGCACCCTACGATTAAACCTGAGCCCTGGTTTAATGACACAACTTGTGTATTAAATTTTAAAGGACTGCTGGCATAATTACCAGAACACCATTAAACAGGCTAAAAGATAACACTTGTCTAACATTATTTCATCAAACTGTCATAACCCACGTGCGTTATTAAAAACTTCATCTGAATTATGTAATACATTTCTTAAATTTTTTTATCGATAAGGTCACCACCACAGGGGCTCTCATCTCAGCTCCAGCTATTAACCCTTCTGTTTTTGACCTGACTGACTTTGTCAGTGTTAGAGGAGGTTGTTAGCCATATTAAGCCCTCAGGTTCCCTCCGTGATGTTGTCACTGCTAGGTTTTTTAAAGAGGTTTTCCCTTGTGTAAGTCAGTCAGTTTTCACTGTTATTGACAGCAGGCTGTCTTCTGGTGTGATTCCTGTGAATTTTAAACATGCTGTGGTGCAACTTCTTATTAAGAAACCTAGTCTCACTCACTCAGTTTTAGCAAATTGTAGGCCCATCTCCAAGTTACCCTTCCTGTCAATAAAATAATTATTATTATAAAATAATTTTTGCTCAGTTTAAAGCTTTTCTGGATGAGCATAACCACTTGGAGATTTTTCAGTCAGGTTTAAAATATTTTCATACCACAGAATCAGCTTTGTTGAGTGTATTTAATGACATTCTCCTAGCATTGGACTCTGGCAACTATATGATCCTTGTCCTGCTTGACCTAACCGCAGTCTTTGATACAGTGGACCACAACATTTTTGTGGTGATGGCATCCCTGTAGGTGTTGTTTGCTTGCATGGTGTCTTTTGCATTCTGTTTTCTGAGATGGAGCGGCTCCCACCGGCACTGGCTCCACCCACTCCTGCACACCTGCTCCAGATCTCCGGCAATCACCGTCGGCATTTAAGCTGGGCGGGGAGGCTTCTTCGGCGCCAGAGTATCTCGGCCAGTTCTCTTAAAGAACCGCTAGCTTATGTGATTTATCTTTTTGTATTTGATTATGGATAACTTATGGTTGTCTCCTTCAAGTGCCTCCTCGAGCCCCAGCGCTTCTGCCCCATCTCTGTGACAAGGGATACACTTTCTTCCAGACTACTCGCTTAGTGCTTCCAACCCATCTTTGTGACATGGGATACGCTCACTTCCAAACTACTCGCTTAGCGCTTCCGCCCCATCTCTGCGATGCGGGATCCGTTCTCTTCTGGATTGCTCGCCCAGCACTCTCGCCTCCCCGTCTCCACGGATTACTCCTCACCCCTCTGGGTCTCTGTTTCCCCCCCTCTCTCCTATTTCTGTTTAATAAATATTTTACCTTCCCTTGTGTCTCCGGGTGTGCTTACAGGGTGAGCCCATGCTCGCTTGGATCCGCAAGAATGTCAGAGACGCTGGCGGGACAAGTTGTGCATCTATTGTGGTGTGTCGGGACACTTCATCGCCAACTGTCCCTCCAAGCCAAAAGAGAGGGCTCACCGCTGATGGAGAGCTCAATGGTGAGCCAGACCTCTTCTTCCCCAAATTCTCCACCTCACATGGCCGTTTCCGCCAGTCTAATCTGGGATCACATTACCACCCACGTGCAGGTGTTGATTGACTCGGGGGCTGACGAGAACTTCGTCCATGAGGGTGTGTGCCAACAACTCCAGCTACCCCTGGAGCCTCTCACCTCCCCAAGAAGGTTCATGCCCTGGAGGGCCACCCGACCTCCCTTGTCTCTAGCCAGACACCCCCAGTCACCCTCATCATTTCTGGGAATCACCGGCAAACCATCCAGTTGTTTGTCATCCCCTCACCTGCCTCCCCACTTGTTCTTGGATACCTCTGGCACCAAAGACACAGCCCTCACTTCGATTGGAGGAACACCGCCATCACCAGTTGGAGTCTCGAATGTCATTCTCACTGCCTCCTGTGAGCACTCCCTCCCTTCGGAAATCGCAAAACACCTCTGGCCCTTCCTAACCTTTCTCAGGTCCCACATGAATATCATGACCCTGCTCTAGTCTTCAGTAAGGACCGGGCACCGTCCCAAGAAGGAGGCCATAGAGGCTTATATCAAGGACTCCCTAGCAGCTGGACTCATCCAGCCTTCCACCTCTTCTTGCATCGGGAGAGGATCTCTGCGAAGCGGGATCTGCTCTCTTCTGGATTACTAGCCCAGCACCCCCCCACCCCCACCCCCGTCTCCATGAATTACTCCTCACCCCTCTGGGTTCCTGGTTCCCCCCTCTCTCCTATTTCTGTTTAAAATTATTTTAACTTCCCTTGTGTCTCCGGGTGTGCTTTTGGGTCCTGGTATTTCATCGGGGTTCAAACCATAACAATTTTATTATCTTGTTTACAGCACCTAGTGGGCATTCATGGTACTGCCCTGAAATGGTTCAATTTCTATCTGGCAGATAGAACCATTTGTGTAAACATTGCTGGTTCTGAATCCTCCTCTGCTTCCCTGTTATGCGGGGTTCCACAGGGACAATCTTAGGACCACAGCTGTTCACACTTTAAATACTTCCTCTGGGCTCTATTCTTAGAAAGCATGGTATCTCCTTCCACTGCTATGCTGACGAGGCGGATTTATGTACCACTGAAATAGAAGGATGCCTTTCAGTTGCTTCTCTTCTTGTTTGCCTAAATGAAATAAAAAATTGGATGGCCCTTAACTTTTTACATTTTAATGTCAAAAAAACTGAAGTGATGGTATTTGGTCATATTGGCTCCTGTGAGTCCCCTCCTGGTGACCTGGCTACCTTGGCACTGAATGTAATGTCTACAATTACAAATCTGGATTTTAAGAAGTACAGTGATTTTAAGATGAATCGTCAAATTTCTTCAGACTTTTTAGTGAAGTAGGATTATTGTAATGCAGTTTATTTTGGAGTCAGCTAGACTTCCCTCTCACATCTCCAGCTGGTTCAAAATGCAGCTGCGCATCTTTTA
Source organism: Neosilurus hyrtlii (assembly GCA_028564935.1). NCBI lineage: Eukaryota > Metazoa > Chordata > Actinopteri > Siluriformes > Plotosidae > Neosilurus > Neosilurus hyrtlii. The sequence goes on along the minus strand of JAOUQZ010045033.1, from coordinate 7,605 downwards.
TCAGGAGCACAGAAGAAAGAACACATTACACCCATTCTGGCTTCACTTCATTGGTGTATTTTACAGTTGATTTAAAATTTCTACTGTTTGTTTTTAAATCCTTACATTTCCTCGCCCCGCCCTTACTCTCTGAGCTGCTTTATCCATATGCTCTTACCTGGTCTCTTAAGTCAGTTGATCAACTGCTCCTAACTGTGCCAAAATCAAAGTGGAAGCTCAGAGGGGACAGAGCGTTTTCCATTGTTGCTCCTAAACTGTAGAACAGTCTGCCCCTTCATGTTAGGTCTTAAAACCCACTATTACTCATTAGCTTTTGAGCCAGTATGAGACAAGAGTCTTTTATTTGTTTTAATTATTTCTTATTTGTTTTACTTATCGATGTTGTTTTGGTTAGTTATTTTTATCTATTTTTTATCATTCATTTTTTTTACTTGTTTTAATATTGTTTGAATGTTTTATGCTTTTTTACTTGTGATGTAGAGCACTTTGTTTCAGCCATGGTTGTGTGAAAGTTCTATATAAATTAAGTTTGTATGGTATGGTAATCTGTTTTTAAAATGTACCAGTAATCTGATTAAATTTCTTTCCTGTGATGTAATGGAATGCAGTAAACTTTCCTTGTATTCAGATTACATAACACCTGTGCATTGTATACCATACCCTTACTTATTCATGCAATGTTATAATAAGATGATCATATGGCAAAGCATACAACTACATTAAACATTATTTTTGCCCTCATAGCTCTCACTTGCATGGTTTGTTTTTGCACCATTCATTGTAACATCTAGATAATGTTTTCTGTCATAATCTTAGTAGATTAAATGTTTATGAAATACTAAAGCAGCCTATTTAACACTAATAAGTCATTAAGATCATTCTTTTTTTATTTTTTTTTTATCTGTGCTTATGTTTGTCTAGCGATTTTATGCAAACATTCAAAGTCTAATTATTAACAGCCTGCATTCTAATTACAGTCTTGCGTACTTTGTCTGAAGTAAATGCTAATATCATTCATTTTCTGAACTGTTTAATCCTAATTAGGGTCACACGGATGCTGGCACTCATCTCAGCCAACACTGGGTGAGGGCAGACTACACCCTGACAGCTCGCCAGGCCATCGCAAGGCAGAAACATGCTGACGGCTATGCAGCCTACTCTTGACAAAAATCAGCAATGGTTCTTTCACATGCCTCTCACCATAGACAGTGAGAGACATGGCCGGCCTTTGATATCCCAGTTAGCTGCACTGGAGGAAATGCTAATATAATCAAACTTTAAATTCCTGTCAGATGAGATTTCAATGCTTTGTACTAAATTTGACAGGTCCTGACCACTAAGGGGCTGCTATAAAAATGACAAATCTATATCTTAAGAGTGGTTCATCTGATTAGTACAACACATGGTGGCCACAGTTAAGGGCCATTCAATTGTGTTGTGGTTGCTTAAAGTGGGTGTGGCCTATTGTGCTAATAATTATAATGTTTAGAATTCACCAGTTATCTTTAAAAGAATAGAAACAAATTTATATCATAAACAGAAAGTGCTTTCGAAAACCCACCTACCAAATCTAAAATGGTAATCAAGGTAAATTCGGCTCATAACTTCAAAAACAAATATCTTCTATCACTTGATTCAGGGTCGGGTCACGAGGGCAGCAGCCTAAGCAGTGAGGTCCAGATGGCCCTGTTCCTGTCCCCAGCCACTTCTTCGAGCTCTTCTGGGGGGACACTGAGGTATTTGCAGACAAGCAGAGAGGCATAGTCAGTCCCTCCAGTGTGTTTTGGGTCAATCCCGGGGTCTCTTCCTGGTTGGACATGCCTGAAACTCAACACCAGGTAGGCATTCAGGAGGCATTCTAATCAGATGCCCGAGCTACCTTAACTGGAGCCTCTCAATGTGGAGGAGCAGAGTTCTACTCCAAGCTCCTCCTGGATCGCTGAGCTTCTCACCCTATCACTGAGGGAGAGCTCTGCCACCCTGTGAAGGAACCTCATTTCAGCTGCCTGTTTTCGTGATCTTATTCTTGGTCACTAACCAAAGCTTGTGACCATAGTTGAGGGTTGGAATGTAAATTGACTGATAAATTGACAGCTTTGCTTTTTGGCTCAGCTCCCTCTTCACCGCAACAGACTGGTACAAGCGCCTCTTTACAACAGAGGCTGCACTGATCCACCTGTCTGTTTCCCGTTCCATCCTTGCCTCACTCGTGAAAAAGCCCCAAAAATACTTAAACTCCTCCACTTGGGGCAGGACCTCATTCCAGACCCGGAGGGTAAATTCCACCCTTTTCCAGTTGAGAACCATGGCCTTGGACTTAGAGGTGCTTATTTTCATCTCGGCCCCTTAACACTCAGCTGTGAATCGCCCCCAATGAGAACTGGAGGTCTTGACTTGGTGAAGCCAAAAGGGTACATACACCATACTCCCGGAACACACCCCACAAGATAGCCCAAGTGACATGCTTGAAAGTCTTCTTTAAATCTACAAAGCACACATGGACAGATTGGGCAAACTCCCATGCCCCCTCCAGGATCCTGTAGTGTGTATAGCGTTGGTCGATAGTGCTGCAGCCAGGACAAACACCACATTGTTCCTCCTGAATCTGAGGTTTAACTATGAGTCAGATCCTCCTCTCCAGTACTCCTGCATAGACTCTTCTGGGTAGGCTGAGGAATGTGACTCCATGACAGTTGTAACACATGCTCCAGTCCACTTTATTAAAAAGGGGAACTACCACTTCAGTTTGCTAATCAAGAGGTACAGCCCCTGATGGAATCCCACAGGCCAAAAAGACCCAATAGGCCTTATTCTTCACCTGGACGGCTCTTCTTACTGCAGGGGTCCACCACCGAGCTCAATAAGCTTTTGGCCACAGCTATGGGCTGCCACCTCAGTAATGGAGGCCCATTCTGATTCCATGTCACCTACCTTCGTTAGGATGTGATAGTAGCTATGCAAGAGGTGGGAGTCAAAGGCACTTCTAACAGGAGACTCCACTAAATGTTCCCAGAAGACCCTAACTACAGGCTTGGGCCTGCCAGGTCTAGAGGGCAGCCTCCCCCGCCATCGGAGCCAGCTCACCACCAGGTGGTTATTGTTGTCAGCTCAGCTACTCTCTTTACCTGAGTGTCTAGAACATGTGGCTGCAAGTCTGATGACACGATTACAAAATCGATCATTGTACTGCAGCCTAGGGTGTCCTGGTTGCAAGTGCACTTATGGACATCCTTATGTTCAAACATGGTGTTCGTGATGGACTAACGGTGACAAGCACAGAAGTCCAACAATGAAACACTGTATCTATCAATCACACCCCGCCAGGTCACACTGCCATTACCCTGCAATTACACTGCAAACCCGTGGGTGTTAAAATGTCCCAGGATGACAATGGAGTCTCTGTGGGGGAGCTCTCTAGCACCCCCCCCCATTTGGTGCATAAGCACAAACAATAGTCAGGATACCCCCCCCCCCCCCCCCAAAGGCGGAGGGAGGCTACCCTTTTGTCCTCCAGGGAGAACCCCAACATATGGGTGTCAAGATGGGGGGCAACAAGGATGCCCATGGAGGTAATGTATAAAATGTGTGATTCCACTTGCCATCACTTACACTGCTTTATTTTATTACTGATGGTGAAACTGCTGAAACTGATTTATTTTATGTTTACCAAATACACCTCTGCAGATTAGCATTGTGCACCCCATAGATAGCCAAAGTATTGTTGCACTGTCTTCCTGTTAGGTGCACATGTTTTCAGCTCCATAATTAATTTTAATTATTTGCCTTAAGAGTGCCAACAATATTATGTTTTCTCTCAGAATTATTAAACAACACAAGAAAGACTACACAGCCGATACAAGGTGCTATGACCTGTTTATCTTCGTGGTGACATTCACAAGCCTGATGTGGAACAGACGACTCATCAAGTGGCTGCTTCACTTGTGCTTCATTCCTTCCGTTTGGAGCGTGATTTCGTTTGTGAGTGACGAAAGTGACATGAAGTTTGTTTTCCTGGGTAAAGTGTGTGGCTGACGTGCCACAGAAGGAAGGAAAAAAAGGTTAAATGGTGAAAATGCCATTGATATATTGATGTGTTCCTTGCCACTGTCGCCATGGGCTTGCTTATTAGGAATGTGTAGGGATTTGTAGTAAAATTTTTAGATTCCTCCCTAAATTACTTTTACTATGTAAAGCTGCTTTGTGACAATGTAAATTGTAAAAAGCGCTATACAAATAAAACTGAATTGAATTTTGATGTGATCTGTGAAGGAATTTTTTTCCATATATGTGGGAATGTCATTTGAAGGGTGAATCCAACAATGTGTTTTATTTATTTACTGTTCTTTCTCTATATAATAAAATAATTGTGAAAGGAGAAACATTAAATCTGAGTATTAGGCTCATAGCTGTAGATTTTGACATTTGACTATGGATGAACATAACATATCAAGTGCTGGCAGGGGCTCAAAGCTGTGGTTCAGCCAGTTTCCTATTCTGGGTGGTCTTAGTAAAGACAGACATGGCACATCAGGCCTTGTGGTTTACATTCTGAAGCAGCACTTGACGCAGTGAAGCAGTGACACTATGACTCCTTTATGCCTCTTGCTGACTTTTATGACACAAAGCCCTGCCCAGCTGAGACTGCTGGTGACTAATGGATTCAACTAAACAAAGCCATTGACATTGCTGTAGATGGACTAAAAAGACAGGGAAAGACTCTCAACAACCCTTCTCATGAAGTGACAGTCATGTTTATCACCCACTGTCCTGATACTGAGCTTCTAGTCTTCAGCTGCAAACCACTGAAAGAATGGACTGCCATGGATGTCCAGGTGTGGCTGGACGAACATCACAGAAGAAGACCTCCAGCAGCACCAGTCAGCACAGCTGGCTGAATACCTGCAAAAAAAGAAAAAAACAAGCTATGGGTGCTTTACAGTGCCATACTCAGTCTGCTGAGAGGGTCCCTGATTCTCAACCAGGTTCAGCTAACAGGACATAACAGTATAAAGGGCAGTTGCTTCATCATGTTATCACTCTCCTTGAGTGGTTACTGCAGTGAGAGTTCCCCCAACATTCTATGTTGCCGAGATCAGGCACAGGTAGCCGCAACAGGTTCTGGGTCCCTGTTTTGTTTGTGGGGACGACAACCATGACACCATTTCCCACTGCAGGAGGGAAAATGTTTCTTTGTTTTCACTGTTATGCTTCTGGACATCAGGCTGTGACTTGCCATGTTGATCTTCCTGCTGACTTATCCGTTGCTCAGACTACTGGTTCCAACCAGCAGGGAAACTAGTTGGCCCACATGACCAGGGGAGTAGTGTAGGGCCAGAAGACATGTTCCCTCAAGATCCTGTTGATGTTGACCTTGAGTCAGTGTACTCACAGTCCTTTAGCCAGTGATAACTCCATTGTGATTACTCAAAATACACAAAAGCTGTCTGCAAATGATAACCTTTTTCACACTGATGTTCCTGTCCAATGCACCATGAAGCTTAGGGCCATGCTTGACAGTTCTTTGAGCCCTTGTGTGCTCCCTGTCCTGGAGCAGAACAATGTTGTCTCCTCTGATGCTATTTCGCCCACATCGGTTGCCATTATTGGATGTGGAGGTTCAAGAACAAGTCCTGTTGGTGTGTGGGAGTTGCACATGAGTCTTTGGGTGCTGCTTCTAAGTTCCAACACTCATAGTGAAGGGCCAAAGCGTTGATCTCATTCTTGGAAGCAACGTCAAAAAAACACCTCATTCAGGTGCTGATAATGTCTCTCTCTGATTAGATTGCTGTGGAAGAGGGAAGCCTGCTGCAGCTGTTGACCACTGTGGGGGCATGGAAAGATGAGGAGTGGCATGTTTAAATTTGCCAAACCAAAGAGCATGCACACATTTCCACATGAACCTGTATCTTTTGGGGGTGATCAGAGACCCCACATGCGCCCCCGAAAGAGCAGCATCACCTCTGACTGCGGCGACTGCGGCACAGTGTAAGAATATTTTTAAGTTACCATTACAGCCTGTTTTTATCTTGATTGAATGTGTGTCCTTGATTTAGTATGAGATTGTGCAGGCACGAAGTGGTTCCTTATCTTACACACACACACATTCCAATGTGCTTGTATATCTAGTCTCCCATCCTCCTTTTCTCACGTTAACTTGAGGCCACCGTCTTCGCTCAGCCGTATAAATACTCTGTGTAAAACTCAGTACCTTGAGCAAACCAACCTTGCTGTAACCTGAATGGCTGTACTAACTGATCTCTTTCCACAGTGGATTCACGCAGTGCGGGTGAAGAAGGCCCCCAAAGAATAATTACTGATGGTTTAGTTGTCTAACAGGTTTTTGTGTTTCAGTGATTCGATGTGACGATAGCTGAAGACCTTTTCAGGGATTCCCTCCTACAGCATCTGGAGAAATCCGGTTTCGGCTGAGCATAAAAGAAGGGGATGGTCGGTGAGTCCCATTGAAGACAACAAGAGCACGCCTTGAGACAACGCCACGAAAACAGGGGACATAGCCAGTGACCAGTATGGCTATTCTACTTCTTCTACTCATCACGCTTGGGGCAGGGTTACCCGCAAAAGTGCATCCACATGAGAACACCTTTTGGCAGTTTGCTAACTGGACTGCTAAGCAACAAACCAATGATTCATGTTATGTTTGTCATGTCATACCCACCAGCTACAATTAGACGAGAGCACTGGCTCAGGATGGGGATGCGGATTGTTCCAGACGGATTTCTGACTCCATATGTTGCTATGATTGTTCCTATTCTTGTTGTCCTGTTGCTTCTCTGTATGTTTGGACCGTGCCTTTTTAGATGTCTCATGGATTGTGTATATGCTATGACCACAGCTCTGCAAGAGCCCAGATATATGCCCCTCGCTACTAGGACAGCATTTTATTCCGCGAAATAAGACATGGGGATTGAATGTTATACTTAAATGCTTAAGTATAAAAGAAGGGATTGTAAGAATATTTTTAAGTTACCATTACTGCCTGTTTTTATCTTGATTGATTGTGTGTCCTTGACTTAAGTATGAGATTGTGCAGGCATGAAGTGGTTCCTTATCTTACACACACACACACACACACACACACTCCAATGTGCTTGTTTATCTAGTCTTCCATCCTCCTTTTCTCAGGTTAACTTGAGGCCACCGCCTTTGCTCAGCCGTATATAACTGTGTAAAACTCAGTACCTTAAGCCAACCAAGATTAAACCAGACTTAATTAAATTCGTGTGGTTGTATTTTTCTTTGCTCCGGAGCTCCTAGACTTGTTGCAGCAGGCATAGACAGGCAGCAGAGAGAAACTTTCTTACACACAGATTCATACATCTGAATTGTTTGTTTGGAATCTAAAATGTCCCTGTTGAAGCCCACAATTTCCTGTAGCTGTTATCAATTCAATTCAATTCAGTTCTATATTTTTTATAACGCTTTTTACAATTGACATTGTCGCAAAGCAGTTTTACATAGTAAAAGCAAATTTAAACATTTCTTCTGTTATGCAGAGATAAGGCAGACACAAAAAGCAGGACAGACACAGGTGTAGGCAGAAAATAAAGTCCTTTTATTGAGGACGATGAAGGTCATCAGGTACTA
>JAOUQZ010045032.1:0-10829 GCA_028564935.1 Neosilurus hyrtlii | reverse complement strand
TGGTCTATGAAAGCCAGAACTCCTAATGCATACTAGGGGATCAAATACTTATTTCCCTCAATGAAATACAAATCAATAAAATATATTCTTTAAAGTTATTTTCTGGATTTTCTTTTTGATATTCTGTCTCACCATGTTAGAATACATCTACTATTAAAAGTATGGAATGATCATGTCTTTATTAGTCGGCAAACCAACAAAATCTGCAAGGAATCAAATACTTTTTACTCTCACTGTATATGTGTGTATGTATGTATGTTTTATAGTGAAACCATAAATATACAGACCATATAAGAGAAACTTCATTACAGTAACTTCGTTAAACTCAACAGTGGTTATGTTTGTAAGTGTGGTGGTTTTTATATAATTACTGCATGTCCTAATTGTGTTCCATCTTTGCAGGATTCAAATTTGTACTCTACAAACATTGGGATAGTTTCTAACAATTAGGTGAGCTGCTACCTTTCAAACTCATATAAGAACTCACTGGTCATCTTTTGGCATGTGGATTATCGTATTTATTGTACTAATCTAAGACAACTATTAAATTAACAGTCCACGTCTAATCGAGTAATTGTAGAATATTTTGAGTGTTTATCATTTCATTTTCATTCATTTCATTTTCTGAACCACTTTATTCTTCACTAGGGTCACAAAGAGACAGAAGGAAGCCCATCCCATCTGTCCCCAGTCAAAGCAGAGGTACACCCTGAACAGTCTGCCAAACCATTGCAGGGCCAATACAGATGTACAACCATTCACACCTAGGAGTAATCAAGACTATCCAATTAACCTAATGTGCATGTCTTTAGACTTTGGGATAAAACCGGAGAAGACCCACACAAGCGCAGGACACATGTAAGAGAACATGTAAACTCCATACGGAAACGCCCTTACCATGCATGCGGATAAAACCCGGGACATTCTTGCTGTGAGGTGGATGTGCTAACCGCTACACCACTGTGCCATCCAGAGTTGCATGAATGTATGAATAATTAAACCTAAAATTATAAAATGCTTTTTTTCTTTGTGCAACGAACATAGCATTTCTACCTCACAGCAAGAAGGCTCTAGGTTCAATCCCTGTTTTCCTTGGGTTTGTGTGAGTTTTCTCTGGGGGCTCTGGTTTTCTCCCACAGTCCAAATATCACTCATCATTTCTTCATTCATTTTCTGAAACGCTTAATCCTAATTAGGGTCGATGGGAGGATGACGCCTGTCTCAGCTGACTCTGGGCGAGGGCAGAAACACACTGACAGCAATGCAGCCTACTCTTAGTGAAAGTCAGCAATGGCTCTTTTACATGCCTCTCAACACAGACATTGAAATAAATGGCTGGCCATTGATAACCCAGTTAGTTGCACTAGGGGGACAGCAGTGACAACCCACTGATAGTGTGGCTTGAACCCCTATCTGAACCTTAAGATCAGTAATCCAGCACCCTACCACTGATCCACCCCTCTAATGAATTAATCAATAGATTATTTGCCATTATTTGTGAATGGTTGTATGTGTCGGCCCTGTGATGGTTTGGCTGTTCAGGGTGTTCCCCGCCCTTGCCTGCAGTTAGCTGGGAAGGACGCCAGCCTCCGTGAGACCCTAATAAAGAATAAAGCAGAAAAAGACAAACATGAGCAAAAATAAATACCTCTCTTTTTTTCCTCTTTTTTAGCTGCTGGCCCTCCAAGACATCAGATGTTTGATATCTTTCATTGAAGAAGTCAGGATAATTACTGTAACAACCATTACAGTTATCTTGTATCTCATGTTCCTTCAGTTGTTCTGCACTTTATAGCTACAAATGTAATATAATAGAAATTATTTGAATTAAAGATTAATAAAGCATCGAGCAAAAATAAAACTATGAATAATATTTACATTATTTTTTTAATAAAAGCATGCTTCTACTGTTGGTCGCAGTAAACACAGATGTAAAACTTTAAACAGCAATTTTGTTTTTAAAGCATTCAACTAATTAGTACTTCTTTTGTTCCTTAGTCTTTTCTTAAGTGGGTTAGAGGTTTCTTCCCCCTATTCTGTAATATTAAGAGAGTTTTGATGGCAGAGCTGAACCTGTAGATTTAGTGATGTGTAACTGGATTAGTAACCTTTGTTCATTAAGAGATGAATACATTTATCAAGAATTAGATCTCAATAAAAGTGCTTAGATCAGATTGTATAAAATTGGTTTAGAGGAACAATATAGTGTTTTCCAGGCAGAGGGCTGAGTAATAAAACTATTACTGTAAAATTACACACTCATAAAATAATATGACTGTTCCTGTTCTAACAATTGTAAGGTTATGCAGCATAACTGAGATGGGATTATTTTCTTTTTATTGTTTTTCTTGCTTTGTGGAATGTTAAAAACTGTAATTAATGCTATTTTCTTTCTCTCTTTATTCCTTTTTTTTTGCTTTAATTTGATCCGTTTCTTTGTATGCACCATTCTTTCTCTGAAACTAAGGCAGTGAAATAAAATGAAAGGCTGTAGCATACATGACCATATAAAGACAACAGTTTCAAATTAAAATGATTTACAGATTAAATGTAAAATTACCCATTACCCTTCTCTCCATAGTCTTCAACCTGCTGCTCTACAACGCCATGTCCTTGTCTTGTTTTTTTGCCTTATTATTGTTTAATTTATTGTTTATTGTTACTGTCACCTGGAGCTCACATGAAATGACATTTTGTTTCACTTCATGCCCTGTATGTAGATGAATGTCAATAAAGTGGAGTTAAACGTAATGACTGAATAAATATATGTTACATATAGACATATAGAGTTTTCTATGGGTTTTCTCTGGGGGCCCTGGTTTCTTCCAACAGTCCCCAGAGAAGCAGATGAGGTCATTTGCCCATAGGCGTGAACATGACACAAAATCAAAAAACGAACCGTGTGCAATTAAAGTCCCATAATCTTGATATAAAGACAACTGTTCCTGGAAGTATCTCAGACTTTGAACATCCTACAGAGGGCCATTAACTTAAATTATTATTAGTGTAATAATATAATAATAAAAATTAATGACCAAATAAAAATAAACAAATAAACAAATAAAAATAAACAAAAACATTTCAGGTGGGCGCCAGCCTCCCCGCAACCCTAATTGGGATTAAGCGGTTTAGAAAATGAATGGATGAATGAATAAATAAAAACCTCTCAGGTTAAGACTGAATGAAATCACACATTGGAGACATATGTAGAAAAGGGTTTTCTAGATTCATGACACCAAAACAAATCCTTCAGTCATTGCACTCTCACTTTCAGTCAAGAACTTTGCAACTGGAAGCATACTGGTGGTAAGAGGACACCCAAAGCACAATGGAAAAACTACACTTGAGTGGTATAAACTGAACTTAAATGTGTTAGACAGGCCCGTGTCACAGCCCAGATCTGATTGAAAATCTGTAACAAAACTTTGAAATTGTTCTGTTCACCAATGGTCTCAATATCCTCTGTACAATCTGACAAAACTTAAGCAATTCTGCTAATAAGCTTGGCCAAACATATCAGGATCTTTATGTGTAAAAGTAACAGGAAAAATCCCCAAACATTGGAATCTGTCATTGCAGCCAGAGGTCTTTCTTCTTTCTTCTAAGTGGGTGAACACCTCTGCGACCCACAAATTTCTGTTTTGTTTTTATTGTTTTTTAATTACCCTTTTTGGAGACATTTAAAGAATATTTTCAACATCAGGAATATTACGTGAATATATACTCCATAAAAAAGTTAAAATCTCAAGTCTATTTGAATTCCAGATTGTAACACTGTTTACATGAAACTGTTCTTTAATAGTGTTATTTTTTATTTATTTAGGTTTTTTTAATAATTAATGATCTTTAAGATTTAAACAGATTACTAGGATGACACAGTGGCACAGTGGTGAGCACATGCGCCTCGCAGCAAGAAGGACCTGGCTTTGATTCCCAGACTCGGACATTTCTACAAACTTTGCATGTTCTCCACGTTTTTCAAAAGACATGGACATTAGACTAATTGGCTGTACCTAATTGCCCCTAGGTGTGTGAGTGTGTGTTTCTGTGTGTGTGTGTGTGTTGGCCCTGCATTTGTCTGGCAAACTGTTTAGGGTGTACACCTCCGTTGCCTACTGTCGGCTAAATGGGCTCAGCCTCCCTGTGACCCTAATAGGATTAAGTGGTTCGGCAAATGAGTGAGTGAGATTACTAGGAACACTCTCTGATACTGGATATTAAGCAGTTTTATAGAAAATGTAGGGGATCCCACAAAGGGGCAATCATAGGAACCTTGGAAGTATTAAGTAAAACCTTTTCTTCTTTCTTTGGGTGAAAAACGGTAGAGAGGTCATAAGACTGTAATTATCAAATTACTTAAAGATTTTAGAGCATTTCTGACCATATTATTGTATTCCCTTAAATTTGACTAAATAATAACCTTTTGATAATTTATAACTGTTTGCAATTTTTCCAGTCCCTGATACAAACTTAGGGAAAAACTACATTACAAATATTTTGATGTCGCCCTCTTGTGAATCACTGATTTCCACTAAAATCAGGGAGACTTTACTTCCTATTTCGTTTCCCATAGCACAATGCAGAGGTTGATTTATTCATTTACCATGGCATCTCAGACCTCATGACATTTTCTCTGTGGATGTGGAGGATGTGGAGGACCATCAGCATGGGAACAGCAAGGTTCAATTGGTATTAAATTCAGTTCTCAGTATTAGTATTATTGAAATGGGAACAAAATGCTCAAATTCTCAATATTAAACGTTTTGTACAGCTTAATTTCAATAATTAGCCTTTTTAGTGTTGTTAAACTGGCATCAAAATTCTGAAAAAAAAATCAGATTATAAAGGTAAACGACAGGCAATCTAATATATTAAGCATATACACCTTGATGAAACGGTATATATACTGTATGCATGTATACAATGTTAATGTTTTTTTTAATAAGTAAAGGAGTTCTTTATAAAACAGTGTAATACATTACTAAGACAGCAAGGGCATTATTGTGCACCATCTGCAGGCGGAGAGGAGTAAGGTATATTTGGCCCTATTTATGTGTGTTCTCTGTATGTGCTCTCTGATAGAGAGAGGCTGGTTTTGTTTGGACCAGTGTTGGGACCAAATAATAAGTAGAGTGAAATGTATGTTGGGCAGCCATGGCCTATGGATGGTGAAATGAATTTCCCTCAGGGATTAATACAGTATATTAAAAAATGTCCGTGTCTGAGTCTCTTATGTCATAAATTGGAAGTTTGTTGTAATTAACAGAATAAAATTATTATCATTGTTCCATGATATTATATTAAATGCCTTTCAATTAAAACTCTGGAACTCAGGATATTAAATCCCTTTCAAATAAAACTCTGGAACTCTGAACCTCCCTGTGACCCTAATTAGGATTAGGAGGTTCAGAAAATGAATGAATGAATAAATGATTCAGTAAATACAAGTTTCATTATACCGTCTACATTTACAAAGATAATTACTGAAAATGAGATGCATTTTTTAAAGCGGGAAACCTGTGTGTGGGTTACATATGCAATCAAAGCTGGTGACAAGAGTTTTGCTAAGTAATTCATTTGTCTTGCGAAGCAGCTCTCTTGTCATTCAGCAGCAACTCACTTGTTCATGCTGTTAATAACCTCGAGATTAGATTATTGTAATGCGTTTCTGTCTGGATGTTCTAATAGGTGCATAAACAAGCTCCAGTTAGTCCAGAATGCTGCAGCAAGGGTTCTTACTAGAACCAGAAAACAAAAACATTATCACCCCCATCTTATGTACACTTCACTGGCTCCCAATTAAATTTCGAATGGAATATAAGTTGCTACTTTAAACCTATAAAGCACTTAATGGTCTTGTGCCACAGTATCTTAGTGAACTTCTTTTTGATTATGATCCAGCGGCCCCCTTAGATCAAAAGGTGCAGGCCGCTTAGTGATACCTCAAATACTTAGGACTACTGCAGTGAGCAGAGCTTTCTCTTACACAGCTCCACAGTTATGGAATAACCTTCCAGTTAATGTTTGGGACTCGGACACAGTCTCTGTTTTTAAGACTAGGCTGAAAACTTTCTTGTTTAGTCAAGCATCTTGTTAACAGGCTTTTATTAGGTAAAGGAGCAGATCTGGGGGTTCTCAGACATGGAGAGTTCTGGTAAACTGTGATGTTGGGATGCTGTCGCTCCCTCATTCTACTTGCTCACCCAGGTCAGCTGACAGTGCAGTGGCTTATTGCCCAACGTTACAGGGTGCCCTCATGTCTGCCTTCCTTCTGGTTTCTCTCTTTTTAGTTATGCTGCCATAGTTAGTCATGCCAGAGTCCCTACATGCACCCAGCACTAATAAACTCTTCTTTTACCATTACACTGTTATGAGCATACCTAACAACAACACCCCCCACCTGTGTTTTTTCTGAGATACAAATGCCTCTTCTGGGATGTCAGTGATCCTGATCCTCCTGATCCTTCTGCTTTCTGAGTCCTGTGGTCTGTCCTGGTGTGATGATGCTGCCTGGACTTCTCATCTTGGGAGCCCCTCACTCCTGCTGATGAAGATCCATATGGATATAGATCTGCACTCAGAGACTGTAAAGATGACATTTTACTGCTGGTGATATAAACTCTTTTGCTACAATTATTTAGGACTTACAGTTGTGGTATAACCAACCGGACTACATGCTAGACTGAAATGAAGTTTCTCTTATATTGTTTGTATTTTTACGGTTTCACCCAAATGAGGACGGGTTTCCCTTTTGAGCCTGGTTCCTCTCAAGGTTTCTTCCTCGTGTCAACTGAGGGAGTTTTCCCTTGCCACTGTCGCCGTGGGCTTGCTCATTAGGGATCTGTAGGGGTTGTAGAAAAATGTTTAAATTCATTCATTCATTTGCTAAACCACTTAATCCTAATTAAGGTCACAGGCTGGGCTGGCGCCCATCTCAGCCGGCTCTGGGCAAGGGCTGGGTACACCCTGGACAGCTTGCAAGGCCATCACAGAGCCAACACACACAACCATTCACACTCACACATAGGGGTGATTTGGAACTGGACTGTGGGAGAAAACCTGAGTACCCAGAGGAAAACCACTCAAGCATGGGGAAAACATGCAAACTCCACACAGAAACGCTCGAGCTGGGAACCAAACCCAGGCCTTCTTGCTGCAAGGCGGATGTGCTAACCACTTCACCACCATGCCGCGAATGTTTAAATTCCTTTTTAAATTCCTTCTACAATGTAAAGCTGCTTTGCGACAATGTCAATTGTAAAAAGCGCTATACAAATAAAACCAAATTGAATTGAACTTGTCGTTCATCACTTTCTGTGTGAAGGTCTCCTAACAATAAGAGAAGTTCTGTTCCTTCTAAAATTTCACTAAGGATTTCGTCAAATATGTACCTTTAATGTAATATTACAATGAGAGTGCTACATTATGTTCAACTTCATGGTTGCTCATTCAGAATCAAGAATTTTTTGCAGCACATATGCCTTTCAGGATATGGTCTGCTTTTGGCAAACCAAAGCAAAGTGAGAAATATCATGAATATTGAAAAATATACAAAAAATGTCATGCCCATGGAAACCAAGCTTCTCTAGGGCTCAGTAATCAGTGGACAGCTCAGGATGTTGGGCTGCTGCATGATGGTTGGTGGAACTTTCAGAGTAATTGGAATTTTTATTTATTGACAGCGGCATCAAAGCTTGGTTGGACATAACTAGTAAGTAACTACTGCTTGTAGTCTAGTAAAGTTTGTAAGTTTAGTAATGTTTGCTAGCTAGACTCAGAATTAAACAGCAGAGCAAATCAACACCCAAGATTGATTCGGTTCAAAAGTCAGGAAAAATTACCATCTTACCATTACCATCACTGTCCTGGTGAGAGAAGGTGAGCTGCTTGACTGGAAAAGCTATGATAAACAAAATGTACTGCTAGCCTTTTAATGAAACCATCTCAGGTTTGGTCAAAACTGGATTTTGTGGATCTGAATAACTTTCACGTGGCATACCAAGAATTTACATATAAATGTCAACAATGATTTTATGATGTAGACCTAAAATGCGCTTTCTCTTTTTGACCACCAGACGCCACTTGTTCACATAAACCAAAATTGCTATGGCCAGAATGTCAGAGATCAAATGTCTCCCTATCCTGATGCTTGAGGTGAATAAAAACTGATGTTCTTGGCCTGTACTTGCATAGCTGATAGAGTAATTATATGAACATTTGTGTTTACAGGTTTTCCTAAGTGAACAGTGAGACGATCTGTTTACATGTGTGCTAGGGATTCAGTTACATCCATCTATCAATCCATCCATCTATTAATCCATCATCTGTGATTGTCATCAGGGTTGCAGGGGAAACTGAAGTCAACCCCAGCTGACTTTGGGTGAGAGACCGGGCACGCCATTAACAGATCACCAGTCTGTTGTAGGGATAACACAGACACAAAACCATTCACATGCACATTCACAACTATAGATAGCTTTGTCCAAAGTCATCTGAGATAGGCTTCAGCCTCCCTGTGATCCAAACCACTTAATCCTACTAGGCTCACGTGTGAGGCAGAAGCCTATCTCAACCACCACTGGGCAAAGTTGGGGAACACTCTGAACAGCTCACCAGACCATCACACACATACACAGTTAGTCCAGTCAGCCTGATGTGAATGTTTTTGGACTGTGGGAGGAAACCAGAGTACCCTGAGAGAACAGAACAGAAACTCATGAGCCCATGAATCGACAAACTCCTCTCAGGGACTAGAACCCAAGACATTCTTTCTGTTGTGTTAACTGCTATACCAACTTGCCGCACATGAACAATACACTTTTACTAAAATCTACGAAGTCTGTACATTATTATATTGCTGGGGGAATCACTCGGATGGAATCAAGGAGTAAAGAATCGACTCTTTTGAACTAAATAACTCCGAGCTCTAAAATGAATCGCTTTGTAACATCAGATGGATCGTTTTGGATCCGCTGACATTCGCCCCTCCCAGTCAGAGTTCCCATTGGTCCTTCGAGCTGAAGCCCATCCTCGCCTGATTGCTTTAACCAATGAGGTTCCCTGACGTCATATCAAGCTTTCCGCGTACGGTCCTGACAGGGCAGCCGCAAAGCCTGTCGGTATATGAAGTGTACAGATCATGTCATAAAACCGGCGTATAAGAAGTTAAAAACTACATTTCCCGAAAGCGTTTCCTACATGTGGGCTGTCGGGTCTTTTCTTATGGCACTCGGCAGGTAAAATAAAACTGCACTGACCGTTGGTAGAGGAATGTTTTGGTAGTGTCATTAGCTCAAGACAAGGACAACAACAACAACAACAACATGGTATGATATGTATGATAGCTATATACATGTATTTGAACTTGTATGGTTTTAATTTTGTTGAGAATGTCTAGTCTTTGCTGTCAGCTTGTGAAATCGTGAAATTGGCAGTCATGAACATGTGATTAGTAATATCATCAGGCTTGTGGATGCATATGTTGAAGAAATTATCTTTCTCTGTTTTCAGGGAGACAACAGCTGCAGTAAAGCTGGGCACTTGTCAGACCCACAGCTTTTCGACAAATACTTTGAGAAGCTGCTGTGTGAGTTGACAGAGCAGGATTTCACAGACCCAGTACTTGCTGATGCTCTTAACAGACTCCGAGAGGTAAGTTTAACTGCTTTTTTCTTCAAGCAGTGAGCTTAAAATATTCTTTATAATGGTCTCCTGTCATTTTCTGATATTTTGAACTACTAGTCTGCTACATTCTTTCACAGTCATCACTCATCATTCACTTATTTTCCGAGTTGCTTAAACCTACTAGGGTTGCAGGGAGGCAGGAGCCTATCTTAACTGACACTGGGAGAAGGCAGGGTACACCCTAAACAGCTCGCCAGTCCATCACAGGGCAACACACATACACACACATCCATTCACATTCACACCTAGGTGAAATTTGAAACAGCCAATTAGCCTAATGTGCACGTCTAAGGAATGTGGGAGGAAACTGTAGTACTCACAGGAAATGCACACAATCCCAGAGAACATTCAAACTCCACACAGAAATGTCCCCTCTGAGCCCAGGGCTTGAACCGAGGACCTTATTGCTGTGAGGCAGACATGCTAATGACTACATGCACCAAGAAAAGTTCTATGTCACATCACTGAGACTGAACACTGAATCAGGTTACATGAATGAGATTAATGATCATAAACAATATAGCCTGGTGAGAGTTCATTAATTCATTTGTTCCTTAATTCAGAGACACTTGATTTATTATATGAGTTTGTACTACAGTGGACAATTGAGAATTTTCAGCTATGTCACAGACTGTAGTTCGTGTTGGCACAGGGAAAATACTTATGTTTGGAGGACATGATTAGGTGGCAGAGAACTGACACCCACTATGATTGTTATGATGATTGTTGGTTGAAGTTGGAAAGAAAGAGATGGAGAATGAAAAAGAAAGAAAAGCAAATCTAACTGGAGAAATTAAATTGCCTTGACAGGCTAGGGTATTTGGAAAAACTAAACAGGAAAGGCAACACTGATGTATCACAAAAGGCAAAATTTAGATTACAAACTCTGATGCATATTTAATTGACTGAATGCATACAGCTTGCATGAGTTACATCCCTAACATCCTCATCCCAACTGTCTAGCTGCTCATGAAGTGTGTTACAGTGGCTATGTGGAAAATGTTTTAATGGTAATTCACAAATGACAAACTTTGACAGTACTCTTACTTAAATCAAATTCAAATCAAATCAAATTCAAATTTATTCGTCACATACAAATTATACACAGTACAACATGTAGTGAAATGCTTAGTACGACTGTCCAG
>JAOUQZ010045031.1:0-25240 GCA_028564935.1 Neosilurus hyrtlii | reverse complement strand
TTTTTTTTGTACTGCACTGACCTATTCACTTTGTCATTATTAGTTTAATGGAGCAACAGTTTCGTTACCACTCTGTTGAAGGCTGTTAATTGTTACATAAATAAAACAGCCCAAAATAATGATGTCCTTAAGCAGTTTTGTTTTGTGTGCATGTAAAACAGGACTAGAAAAGTACTGTCTTGAAAAATTTGTACTTTTATAACTCTAACTATCAACAGCATTTTGATATCAAGAGCCCAACATGAAAAAACTGGTGGCTCAGTGGTTAAGACTCTGGGTTCCTGATTACAAGGTTTGGGATACCAAAAGCCCCACTACTACCAGGCTGCCACTGTTTGGACCTTAACCATGAACTACTCACTATAAATGAGATTTTAAAAAAATGTAAGCCGGTATGGGCAAGGCATGGTCTGCTAAATACCACGATGTAAGGAGCCATGACTTGTTCACATACTTGCACTTGTAGTTTTTGACTACATTGTAATCCAGTTCTAGAAAAAAAATTAACAGGTGTCACTCAGAGAAAGATCCTGGGTCTTGTCATGGTTTCTTTCTCATGATGTCTCAGGGAGTTTTTCCTTGCAACTGTCACCTCTGGTTTGTCATTTGTGCTAAATTTACAAATTAAAAATCTATATCTGCAGTTTATATATTTGCATAAAGCTGTTTTTTGATAATATGCATTGCTGAATGTGCTATACAAACCAAATTCTACTGAAATCTATTTGGAGCATCCGTTGGACCAGCTGTCTTTCAACTGATCCCAACAAAACCCTTGAACAACAACCAAAAAAAAAGGCAAAACCTCTATTGGCTTTAAAAACCTGCAGACTTATTCAGTATTGGTCATGCACCTTCAAGACAGATGATCTGACCTTTCCACACAATAGATTTATTCATGCCCACAAACATCCTCATTATGCAGATTCAAATATAAGGGGAGCCCTTTTATTTGGCTGTTTCATGTCACGTCTTGCATTAGACCAGGCCATCCATTTAAATAAGAGGGAAAAGGATGACAGTGGATTATGAGTTACGGAAAGCAAGTATAGCTGGATAAGTCTTATGAATTCCTGAGAAAATAGGATAAAAATGTATGAAATATACGCCCACTCATAAACTCCGACACAAACACCACACAGAAAAGCTTAGAAAGCGATCACATCATATTCTCTTAAGAGGAGCCATCCATTTTCAGACATATATCATTTGATAGTGATTTTGGTCAAGCTATTTGTGGGATAGAGATGAAAACGCTTCTCTTTTTTTGTTGGAGGATAGTTATTTTTATTCACCTCACATCTTCAGACACTGAACAGGCACCGCGCTTGCATCCAGTCTGCCTGAAAAGTAGGAAATTTGCTCATAATTAAAGGCCGTGTCTCTTAGATGGCTGCTGCAGTGACTTTAAGTGGAGGTTGGGAAATTAACACTGGTGGAAAGTTTCACCATCTGCTCTTATAATAGTATCTGAATATACTGTAGGAGTCACTGTGGTTGTATTTTGTAGTACAATTCAAAGGAAATTATTTTCACATGTATTTTTTTTTATAAAATAAAAAACAACAACAATAATAATAATAGTAGTAGTAGTAGTAATAATAATAACAGTAATAATAATAATAATAACAGTAATAATAATAATAATTATAATAACATAACAGTTAAAACAATAATGAATTAAATCCTGAAAGACTGTTAGCCGATTAAAACACAGTAGGGGCAAATTTATTTCAATCAAATTGAGACCTGATTGAAATTAAACAGTTTCTGCTGAAAAACTCCATTCCAGCCAGCAAATCCTTCGTCAGCAGTAGCAATGTCAGAAACACTGAAGATAGATGAGTAGCCAAGGCCCAGTTTTATCAGCTATTTTCAATTTTAAACGCCTCAAAGGAAACAGCGTGATAACAGTCAGCAAATGGTGCGAGCCTAAACCTGAAGAGATATCGGCATTTCACGACTCAACATTGTACCTGCAGAAATATGTACAGATAACCCATTAGCTCTTTGAATGAGCTGAGGTAGCTATCCAGATCTGTTTTTGCTTTTCAGTATGAAAACTCTGTATTAAACATAAGATTCTATTAATTCCATCGATTGATTAATTCCATCTGTTGTAATGCTATAGATAAAAGAAGCACCTTGGCTATGCATCTAACTGTGTATAACTAGACTAATTTAACTAACTGTCAAGCTCAGGTTTCTTTATACAAGTTTCTAGCTACACAGTAAGCTATATAAAGGCACATCTTTTTTATGTTAGCTAGCTAATACACCTAGCAAGCTACAGAAATTGTAACAGCTTTATGCTAACATTAACTGTCTTTAAAAATTAAGTATTGTTGATAACAGAGGTAGTGTTTACTTTAGCACAGCTCATTTAGGGTAGTTAGCCTTAATTGTTAAAAGAAAATTGCTTTGCTCAGATTTGTAACATTTCAGATTACTTGTGTCCACATCTACTTTTATGTAAATGGGTTGTTACTGAAGTAGCAGTACGATGTATTAATTACTGTATATTAGATATAAAATGATATGAAAACTCCTAATGAAAAATTTTTTCAAAAATAATTTCACTGCATCTTGTTGATCCTCTGAAGATGCTACAGGTACAAGAGTAATTCCCTTGATTTATATTTCTCCCCTCAGTTTATAGCCCAGTTATTCTTACTACCTCACTTACCCCACTACCTCGCGAACTAAATGACAATTTTGCACAATAATGTAAATTTAATATTATATTGTCACTTTTTCATTTTAGTCCTTCATTTTCCTTCACTTTATATTTATTTTTATTTGCATTTGTGTAAACTTAATTGTTTCCTCTACAGTGAGTAAACCACAGTCAAATTCTTTGCTTGTGTACACAAATTTGGCCAATGAAGCTGATTCGGATTCTGACATCCAGGTTAGAAATAGTTATCCTTGAAGCTTTAGCAGTTCTACTAAGTGGTGAGGGAATGTTCAGAATGTTTTTTTTTATATTCATAATTTTAATACTATAAAATAAATAACTGACTAAACATTTCAACACACAAATGTTTTAGAGTGCAGAGAAAGAAAACAATGGATAGTTTTTTTGTCTTATTTGTAAATAATTGATGAAAGTTGCTGAATTAGCAATAAATAGTATTAGCAAGAACTAAATTAAACTAAACTAATTAAAACACATCTTTACTGATGCCATACTGTGGTTTAGGACACTAACTGCCTCTGACTTCTGTTTTAAATATGTGGAGGGGTAAGTTGCCTCTCTGTTAAACAGCTTATCTGCGATTTCAGCAGCTTTGTGTGAGTGGTTTTAATGAGAAAATAAGACTGTGGAACAGCCAAGAGATAATTTACTGTTATTTATTACCTACCTAGACACAGCGTGTACTATTAATGATAAATTAATGCGCTTATTCATTTGCATTTCTTTCACAGACTCTCGAACTAGACGAAATTTGAAACATAATCAATCCATGAGGATAATTTCAAGTTCATAATTTTGTGGAGTCTGTAGTTGGCTATGGCACTGACGGGATGAAATTAGTTCTGGCCAAAAAACTGGTAGCTAATAGCCTAATAGGCAGTGATACTAATGGTATAGGTATATCCTTTAGATGAGGCAGATGAAAAGTTGAGTCATAAAAAGCAGTGAAAATGTAGTTAATAGTTTTCCTGTTGACTGACGTGACCTTCATTATAAATGATTGGTTGCATTAGTTAGATATCTAGTTAGATATAGCAGTGTACATAGCACAGCAGAACTGATGATGATGAAGTGGGGGAAGTATTTCCTGTCTACCGTGGTACCGCTACTGTGCGAGATGATAAATGTGTATCAGGCAGATGTGGCTCACTAGAATTGGCTCCATTCATCCCTTCATTAAGGAGTCAGAGAGCGAGTTCTCCAAGGCTAGAGGAACAACCCAAATACAAATGAGTACTCTAATTTTATTTGAGGGTGTTCATCAACAAACCGAAGTCTGCTCTATGTAATGCGACAAACATCTCCAGGCAAATGGATTACACAGGGGAAAGACTCATCACAGCACCCGCATATATAAGCTCTTAGTTAGTGTTTTTAGTGACACACCTTCATTTTTCTCGTAGACGATGAGTTTCACCCCATGGAAAACAAGCTGCCTTATTGCTTTTTTAAGTTATTGAAGATATTCTGGGGTGAGGATAACAAAGCGCTGATCTTGTGTCAGACATATGTGTGTGGCGCTGTACTTCACCTCCACGAACATTTATATTACCACATGTGCCCTGAGGGAGAGAGGAAAGGATGCAGGGAAGGAGACAGAGAAATGTAGCAGGGGTTGATACCAGTATGCTATTATTTCTTTTTCTGAGTAGTACTCAGGTAAACACAGAGTGTGAGTGTGTAAGAGCTGAGATTATAAGTGTGAAAAGTGAGTAATGAATAGTGTGGAAGGGAAAACCCAAGTGTTTTTCTGGTTAGGTTTTTTTTTGTAAAGTAGAAATAATAGTGTAATTGATACCTTTTGTAATGTCTCAGGCTAATATAGGTTACTCAATTATTATTAAAACATATCTGTACCACTGTAATACAGGATACAAAGGGTAGGATTATATCTAAACGTGAATTCAATGTGCAAACACTGCATTGCAGGTTACCAAGTTTTGTATACACATACTGTACATTATAAATATTTGTAATTTAGCAGTGTAATACAGGATACTAAGTACTGTTTGTAATGTACATGCCCAGTACTGGATACCATACTTATTCTCTTTTGCCAAACTGCATTATCCTACCAGGGTGGCAGGGAGGCTGGAGCCGTCTCAACCATCATCGGGCGAAGGAGGGGTACACCCAACAGCTGGCTGGACCATCGCAGGGCTATAACCACCCACGCTCACACATAGGGTCAATTTTGAACAGCCAGTTAGCCTAATGTGTATGTCTTTGGACTCTGGGAGGAAACCGGAGTCCCCCAGAGGAAACCCAGGCAAGCACAGTGAGAATACGCACAAAACACACAAAACAGAAATCAAACTCAGGATCTTCTTACTGTGGGGCAGACGTGCTAAGCACTACGCCACCATGCCACCCAGTACTGGATACCAAGTATTTTAAATACAATACAGGCCATACAATACTGGGTATGAATCATTTTTATGATTTGCGATACTGGACATTAAGTATACTTTGTAATGTACTAGTTTAATAATGAATGAGTAACAATCATGTAACGAAGGCAAGGTGGATGTCGTTGAATAGTCGCTGAGACAGAATGTTGAAGGGACTATTTAATTCAGCGACATCCACCAAGCCAACAAAAGTCAACTACAGTAACAATACAGTATATCGAATAATGTTGTAAGTATTATATCGTATATTACTGCAATACTGAATACCAAGTATTTTTTGTACCAGTGCAATACTAGATTCATTCATTCATTCATTCATTCATTCATTCATTTTCCAAACTGCTTAATCCTACAAGGGCCATGGGAAGGCTGGAGCCTATCTCAGCTGAATATGGTTGAAGACAGGGTACACCTTAAACAGAATGCAAGTCCATTGCAGAGCCAACATGCACACCAGAACCCACACTCACACCTAGGGGAGCAGCCAGTTAACCAAATGTGCATGTCTTTGGATTGCTTGAGGAAACCAGAGTAACCAGATGAAACCCACACAAGCACGGGGAAAATATGCTAACTCCACATAGAATTGCCCCTGCCGGGACTTCTTGCTGTGAGACGGATGTCCTAACCACTACACCACCATGCCCCCCTACTGGATACTGACTATTGTTTGTTTGTTTTTCCGTGTGGATGTTGACTTTTCAACATTTCAGTTTGAGTGCTGTGAACATGCGGCGCTGACTGACAGCACGGCCAAATGGAATTTGTGAATTCATGACCTTAACACGGGAGTTGTAACCTGACATACTTACAACTCAAGTGGCTGGAGTCAACAGCATTGCTAGGCAACTGTGTGATACCTGACGAGTTTGTCAGTGCCAGCAGACATGAGATGTGGTTGACATTATCTATCCATCCATTATCTGTAGGGTATCCAGTTAACCATTCACATTCACACCTGTGGGGAATTTAGAGTACATAGTTAATCTAATCCACATGTCTTTGAACTGTGGGAGGAAACTCGAGTACCAGGGGCAAGTCCATGCAGGCATGGAAGGAAATTGCCAACTCCAGACAAAATCCCCAGTTGGCCACTGAACCCCGAAGCTTCTTACGACTGTGGTAACCGCTACGCCACCACAACATTACTTCTGTTCCTCCAATACATTTCTAGAGGCTTACAGCGTTTATGCCAAGGTGCACCGAAACACTTCTGACTGCTCATGTTGACATATTTTTGTTTTGTTCCTTTCAGTTCTCACCCGTCATGTGCAACAGTATGCTTTTTGAATGTTCACGTTTTGCTTTGGAATAAGAAAGCCCGGCTGAACGGAATCGTGCGGTGCTCGTTCATTTGTTCCAGTTGACTTGGTCATTTTCCTCTCCTGCCATATCCTCCACTCTGCTGCCACCTGAGCTGCCGTGCCGTCTCTTTCCCTGTTTCTTCTCTCTGTTCCTTCTGTCGTTCATACTCCCAAGTGGGAGGATGCATGAACACTGCCAAGATAGTGAGAATGGAACTGGCTCACACTGAGGTGTCAGTCAAGTCAGATTTGATGCACGTTTTTGTTCTTACATTCCACAAATCACTTTATCCCTTCTTTTTGCACTTAGTCTTTTTTTTTTTGGTGCTTTATATGCTTTCAAATGGGTACTGAAAATACAGATGACACAAAAAAAGGCAAACGAGCACTGAGTTCTTCTCGGAAATAGACCCTGTATGTCTTATGCCTTTCCTGAGCTCAGGGTGCAAACTCACTGCCCTATGAATCATCATCAGGATTATGCCCTTCCACAGGTGCTTCCCGCTGCTCGCGCTGTGAAGAAAAGCAGCGTTTTGTTCTCACTGTCACCAATTCAGCAGTCCTCTCCACTTAGCTGGTGGCATTTTGTTAAATGGGCTTGGTTGGAGAAGAGGGGGTTGGAGCAGAATTGTTTTGGAGAAGAAGCTTGGCAGGTAATGCTGGTAAATATGAATGGAATTTTGTCATTGGTATAGGATTAAAGGAGCTGTTTAAATTGTTTAGGGCTTTCGACTTCCTGTGAGACAAATTCCTGTTCCTACCAACCGAACTAGCGTTTTTAATTAAAACTACACGTATGCCTTGGGAGTGGTCTTTTATGGAAAACCATTTACTCTCTCACTTATTCATTTGCCGAACTGCTTAACCTTATAAGAGTCGTGGGGAGGCTGAAGCCTATCTCAGCTGACAGTGGGCAAAAGCAGGGTACGCCCTGAACAGCATGCCAGACCATCGCATGGTAACACACACAAGCATTCACACGCCTAGGGAATGTCTGGAACAGCCAGTTGACGTAATGTGCATGTCTTTGGACTGTAGGAGGAAACCAGTATACCCAGAGGAAGCCCACACAAGCACACTGAGAACATGCAAACTCAGCATGATAAATGCCCTTACCGAGCCCAGGAGTCAAACACGGAACCTTCTTGCTGGTCAGAGGATGTTGATTAATTTTCCCAAAGAGCACACCTCTGCAAGTAGGTGTTGAAATTAAAATCAAGTTTATACTGAAGCAGTTTTCCTAATGTTATGTTCATGGAGACAACTTGAGAGAGATATGGATGGTAGATATGCTTTATACTGTAGTCTCAGGCAAATCTAAAACACTTTATTATAAAGTCCCAATTGTCAGTGAGCCAGTATGTTTTCTACCATGGGAAACTTTGAGTATTCTGGTTTAACCCATAACATGATAAGCTTTTAACATGAGGGCTTTGATTTGTCTTTCTACCCCAAGGAGAGACAAAAGGCTGGTGAGAGAATCTCTACATATTAGATACTTAATTTCCAGATTATTAAACCTGAGTGCTGTTTCTCATCTGTGCTCTTTTACATTTGTACTTGGTGAAATCAAACTATTGAAATCCTTCCAGTATTGAGTTAAGCCGCTAAAACTGGCAACCACAAAAATAGGCTATACACTGTAACCCTGCGAGGCAAACATCTGCATCAAATTAAACCACATGTTTTCCCCACTGACAGTCTCGGATACAGCGCCACATTCACTACCTGTAGTCAATTATCACACGAAGGCTTTTTGATGTTTCAAAAAGTAGGATTTTGAAAGAAGTTTATTTCTAAAGTAAGACCAAAAGGTCTTTTGTTATTTTGGAATAAGACTTTTTCTTTTTTGCTGTTTTGAGGTTGCAAGTTATAATTTTCTAACTTTATACTGGAATGTTTTTTTTCTTCGGTTTTGAACAAAACAGATGGGAAAAAGAGGCCAGGCAGGTTAGAAACAACCTCAAAGCTTCCATTAAGCATTAAAAAAATAATAATAACAGGAACTAGTTCCATTGTCGTTCCACAACATTAAACAGAACTAAAATTTTAAAAAGTGGGAATGGGTGTCACCAGGGACCACTCAATATGATATTATCAAGATACCTATGTTCTGATTCGTGACTCAAAAATAAATAAATAAATACACAAAACTCACTTTTTTGTATACATTTTAAATCCTTGAACCATGTAAAAGAAAATTTGTTTATTGTTATGTTCACACAAAGTTAGCAAATATTTCGCTTCTCCTACACAGGATGCTGTGCTGCCTGCCAGTGTATGAACAGATTAAAGTGTGTCACCTGTAGCCCTGCCGACTTAAACAGCTCACCAGACCGTCACAGAACTATCCACACTCAAAGCCACACCAATTTGGAGCAGCCAGTTAGCCTTACGTACATGTCTTTGGACTGTGGGAGGAAACCGGCGTAACCAGAGGAAACCTATGCTCAAACCCAGGAACAGGACTCGAACCTAGGGCCTTCTTGCTGTAAGGCGGACGTGTTAACCATTATTCCATTGTGCAGCAACAACAACAACAATTTTTCTAGCATTTATTACACAGTTCATTTGAATACTTATTTTAATTGGTCAATCACAGCACTGAGTTGTCTGTTATTACCTTCATCAACATGGTTATGTTTTACCTTTGGTTTGTGTTTGTTTGTTTGTTCATGTTAATATCAATGCGATGCCCTCTCCGAGCTTGACATTTGAACCCAGGGCTTTGTTGCTGTGAGGTAGACATACTAACCACTATGCCAACATACCGCTCACCTTTAATTTAATCTTATAAATTAAAAATTTATTTTTAAAAAATTTGGTGCAAGCGTGGTGATACATGAATCACCACACAAAAGAATCGGGTTGCATAACTGAATCAATTTTTCCCTGTCTCTAGAAAAAAACTATGGGGTTTGACACTTTAATTAATAAAAAAAAGTGAATTGTTTCGGAATTTACATTTACACATTTTGGCAGACGCTCTTATCCAGAGCGACTTACAATTATCATTTTTATACAACTAAGCAATTGAGGGTTGAGGGCCTCGCTCAAGGGCCCAACAGTGGTGATAGTGGGGATTGAACCGCTGACCGTCAGATCAGTAACCCATCGCCTTACCACTAAGCCACCACTGCCCTGCACTGAAACAAATCACAAATGCCTTTTATTATAGGAAAATATTTATCTTTGCGCTAGCAATCAGCCAGCAATATTTCAGTTGTTGTTTTTTTAACATGAGAGAAGGCATGAGTTTCATTTCAAATCATGTCCACTCTATGCTTTTACTGCAGGAAGTCTTGTTTGTACTTTGAGAAGCTCAACAGGCTATAGTGAACTATTAGTACCAGACATGCAAAAATTGAACTATGAAATGCTGGAAACTTTGGAGACTTGGTGGTTGCAGCGTGTTCTATTGAGCAGCTTCACAAGTGATATTGCTATTGATTGGCAAATGAGAATAGCATTTCAACAGATACAAGCCAAAATAAGAGCCCAAAGCTTGGGGCAGACACTCTGGATTTGTTTCAGAATAACAATTCAAAGCAAGCATTATTGACAACTTTGTGCAGACCTCATTAATTTGTAAGTTTTTTGGGATTTGTTGAAAGAGACAAACTAGCTGCAATTTAATGTAGCAGGTTCTCCTATTTTGGCACAGTGGCATAGCAGTTAGCATGTCTGCCTCACCGCAAGAAGGTCCTGGTTTCGAGTCCAGTGTTCAGAGAGGGTGTCTCTAGGTGGAGTTTGGATGTCCTCCCCGTGCTTGTGTGGGTTTCCTCTGGGTACTCCCGATTCCTCCCACAGTCCAAATGCATGTACATTAGGCTAATTGGCTGTTCCAAAGTGCTCCTATGTGTGAGTGTGAATGTGAATGGTTGTGTGTGTGTTGGCCCTGTGATGGACTGGCGATCTGTTCAGGATGCACCGCACCTTTGCCCAGGGTACGCCCCGCTACCCTAATAAGATTAATGAATTCTGCCTAGTTGCTTTTGGGAGCTGGGAGGGAATCTGTGTACCTAGAGAAACCCACTCAGGCACAAAGAGATCATGAAAAACCCCACACAGAGAGTAACCCAAGCTCAGGATCAACCCCTGATCCACTATGCTTGGATCTGATATCTGGTTGCAACACAAATGAACCATTTCAACTTTTGAGACAAAGTTATAGACAGTACACACAATCATCATTCAGACAAAAGCCAAAACAGACCACTTTGAACGGGGAAATTGGAGCTATGCATCACTTCAGCTTGACTGAAACAGAAAAATTCCATTAAATAATGTTGCGGCCCTCTCAAGACACCTGTGTGTATGTGAGAATATCCGGGTGTATATGGGTGTATAGATTTTTGCACTTGCACTATATGTATTTGTTGTCTATTGAGCATACTCCTTTATGTGTGTGTGAGTGTGTATGTGTGTGTGTGTGTGAGACAGATAGAGAGAGAGAGAGAGAGAGAGAGAGAGAGAGAGAGAGAGAGTATGCGTGTGCGCATGCACAAGTACAATGAGTACAGAGAGGAAGCGGCACAGGAAAAAAGTGGCAATCCACACTCATACATCACTGTCTCTGTGTTAAGTAAGACTATTAACGATTTTAGAGTTCCATGGTAAGGCAAGCCGAGGTTCCCAGCAGCACACACATCTCACTACACACATTAATATCTGTATTACCCACCATGTCAAGGTGGATCTACTGCTCGCACTTATAAAGCAGAATCAGGGAAGATTAAATGGCCATAAAGGATAAAAATGTAATAACTCATTATGGTGTGGGCAAGTTATTACATAATGGTCCAGTTAAATCATTTTTGTTCTCATTTGAGTGTCTATTCTCGTCATTCAAGCTTTTGTTAAAACGTGAATCTTTTTTAAAGACTTTTTTTCTGTTTTCATACAAGTTGTTTTATGAGATTTGATCTCTGCCATTCTTTTTTAATATTTGTTTATCCATCGAGCCATTTTCTTATTATCCCCAACCCCAGCCTCCTTAGGGTTGTCAAATGAGTATACGTAATACGACGACCTAGGTTGTCAAAATCTCTGCTTGATGATCTTACTGATGACCCTCCCAGGGTTGTTAGTTGATGACCCTGTGTTGTCATTTCTGACCGAAGGGTTTAATTTATATTGGTGTTTCTTTTACCTTTTAAAAATTATAAAATACAAATTACTGCGAATGGTGTGGCATCATCTGTCTTCATCAGCTAGCCTAACTCAGTACCAAACAAAAATACAAAATTGTGGCATGATAAAAAAAAAAAAAAAAATCAATCATGTACTACTGCCAGCCATCACAACACTCATCCACCTGCAAAAATTGTAAATCAGGTTAGACTCTGTGTAACTGCAGCAAAAACAACCACACTAGTCAGATTCAGCTTGTAAACACTGCCGCAATATTGTGCACACCAGCTTTGAATATTCCATGAAAGCACAGCACATGATAAGAACAGCGAATCCAGGCCCTGCATCAGCGTCGTCGGCTGCAGCAGGCGTGAGAAAGGTTTGCATTGGGGTGGCCACCAGCTGGTCATTACTCAGCCGCAGAGGGGCTTCGCAGTAATAACGATACATTAATTTCCCTATTGGGTTATCAAACGCTCTGAAATCACGACCCTTTTAGTGTTCTCTTCCATGTGCTACGTTGCTAATTCTAACCCACTAGCTAACACTCCTCTATCAACCCCTCCCACTTACATTCTCTCAATATATTCCTTTGACAGCTCCCACCCACTAGCTAGCTCCCCATCATCCCCTTCCCCCACTCCAATTTTCTCCATCAATTCCCCAGCTACATTATATGACTAAACAAATGAGGATAGAAATGCTGCCACAAAGTTGGAAGCACCCAACTGTATGTCTTTGTGTTTTGTAGTGTTAACATCCCCTTTCATAGGAACTTTTCTAGCATGACAGTGCCTCTGAGCACACAGCAATCGCCATTAAGACATGGTTTTCAAGTCGGACATAAGGACATGAAAGGTCTCCACAGAGCCCTGACCTCAACCCCACTGAACATCTTTGGGATTAACTGGAACTCGGTCTACACTCCATGCCTTCTTCTCTCAGTAATGCTCTTGTAGGTGAATCCCCATTGCTACATCAACTAATGAAACCAATCCTTACTGCTACATCAGGAAATCTAGCAGAAAGCCATCCAATAATTTTATAGGAGTAAAGTATATCCATGTAAATGCCCACCATTTCTGAAATCAAATGTTCAAGGGCAGACTACACTTTATTAAAAAGCTCTCTACTGACCCAAATTTATCCCTTTGCCAATTCCCACCGAGCTGTCTAGCTACCTCTACCTTATCGTTTATTCCCGATATAGTCCCACCCCCCAAACCAGCATGATTTGTATCCCATCTTTCCAGCCACCATATCTTCTCAAACTGCAGCTCAGGCTCATAGGGCATCATGGGGCATTGTAACATCCTTGGATGAAAGTGTTAACCATCGTCTTCCACATGCATGACTTCCTAGACACCTACGATTGCCTAGTGCCAGTCTGATTGACAGGGGAGTGAGTAACACCATCCCTCCCACACTCCACACATGGCTAATTACACTCTCTATGGATGGCTTTGGCATCACCAGGACTTAAACTCGACAACATGCTAAATGTTTCACTGGGAATCCCTAATTTTTACCATTGTACTTTTTGTTTATAAGCATATAACTACATGACTTCTGTTTTAACCAAACAGATCAAAGGATTTTTCTTGAGCTTTTGGATCTTCTCTTTTGTTTTGGTTTAATGGCATCAATTACATGCAAATTAAAAAATAAATAAAATTAAAAAGTTAACAAATTAAAAAGTAAATAAATTAAAAAGTAAAGTTAAAAATCTTTTGTTTTGGTTTAATGGTGCAGGTTTAATGATAATGTTAGTCCTACTGCTGTTAATACTACTTACTTCTCTGGAGATCTTGTTGGAATGAGTGGATTGACATTGATTTAATTGTTGATTTCCCATGGCGACTTGGGTAGTCCAACAAGCTATCGATTAAAGCTGCTCACACGAGTTCCCAGGTACTCAGCATTCCCAAGAGATTCGAATTTGTTGAAGTGAAATGTGGAAAGCTATAATAATAATAATAATTATTATAATAATAATAATAATTAATAATAATAGTAATAATCAGCATCATCATCATCATCATAATAATCCAACCACTATTAGCTTGCATCCATCTGTATTAACAATTTCATTACATTATTGCCCATCTGGTAGATTTGTAAATCACTGATAATTGACACACTATACTGTTATTTCCTTAAGGCAGTCAAATCAATTCGGTATTGTTGCTTTCATGCCATAGTCTCCTAATATTTTAATAAGAGATCGTTCATGATTGGTCTTCTTTATTTTTTATTCCTTCTGTAAATGGCAAACAGCCACCAAGATATGCATTTATATAAACTATACAGTAGTATTACACTTGAAAAAAAAGACATCATGGCAAATTAATGAACATCCCCATATTGAAGTCATTTAAAGAACCAGCAGTCAGTATGCAGCTATGACATTTTTTGTTGACAGCACATATTGAAGAACACTTGGTGCTGCTGATTAACAAGTATATTGTTTGTACTATAAATGACTTTACAGCAAACCTGGGGCCTACTCTCCTGATCATCTGTTCCTTTACATCTTTCTGTGTTTCTTGGTCATTAAGAGCTGTCGCACAAAACTTTGTTGAAAAAAATAACTGAAATCATGTGCTACAAAAAGGTAGTGGCAAAAAGAACGAGATCCCAGATGAGTTTCTCTTAGACAGTGTCTGGACTCAGCCTTAGAGATAGGGTTTGCAGCGCAGACACCCGGGGTGAACTCAGGATAAAGCCGCTGCTTCTCCGCATCGAAAGAAGTGGTTTGAGCATCTGATTAGCATGACTTCTGATCACCCCCCTTTAGAGGTGTTCTGGGCACTTCCAAATAGGGTCTGAGCTCCCAGAGCAGACCCAGAACTCACTGGAGGGATAATATATCCCATCTGGTTTGGGAATGCCTTGGGATAACTCAGGAGGAACTAGAAAGTATTGCTGGAGAGAGAGATGGCTGGGTTTGCGTATGTTGCCTCGATCTCGTATAAGTGGAAAAAAATAGATGGATATCCCAAAAAAAAAAAAGAAAAGACTCAGCATGTCAACAGATCAAGTAAAGCCAGAAAACACTAAACAAAGCAATCAATGCATAGACAGGGTGGAATGAAAACAGAAAAATCTGATTTCTAAGCATGATACTAATTCAGTAATTATTACTAATTACATGCTAATGAACTAATTAATGAAACTGTGTTTGGTCTAAAACTTGAGTAGATCTAAATTTCCTTTCCATGCATCTTTAACTGGAGTTAATTAAGAAGCCACAGTCATTACAGAATAATAATAATCTGCTTTTTTTGGCTGAAACTCAGGAAAACAGCTTATTATCTTGATGTGGATGAATGCTATCTTTTTGTATTCTTTCTAACTTGTCAATGTCATAACTATTATTATACATCTGTCCTCTGTGGTATGTCTGACATTCCTTGTGGGCACTCTACCTTCTGAATCCCTCAACAAATTCTAAACAAACTTTCACCAGTTACTCTCTACTAATATCTCATGAACTGGTACAGGTTTTGAGGTCATAAGCCAAAGACCCGGCAGCACGGTGACACAGTGGTTAGCACGTTTGCCTCATGGCAGTTGCAAATTGCCCCTAGTTGTGAGTGTGAATGGTTGTATGTGTGTTGTCCCTGCAGTGGGTTGGTGAGCTGTTTGTACCCCGCCTTCGCCCAGAGTCAGCTGAGATGGGCGCCAGTCTCCCTGCAAACCTAATTAGGATTAAGTGGCTTAGAAAATTAATGAATGAAGCATCAAAGTCAAGGTCAAATGAAGTTGTCTTATAAAAATCTTTTACACGCTCTGCAGGCTGAACGCCTACATGAATTTGGACCAAAGTTCACCAGCTACTATTAGGGACATAGGATGCAGGGCCAAGATCAGGGTCACAGTTCAAGCACACTTTTACGATGCATACCAAGCAGCACATTGCAGTGAGAACATCCAGGCATCTTTTTTGTAACCTCTTTTGGACTGTGTTGTTTTTCCTGGCTTTGTCGCTGTCCATGGTCCTGATCCTGGTTTTTATCTGGATCCAGATTTGTTAAAATATTCAAGGTTGCTAAGATTTACATTTATTCATTTAGCACATTGTTTCATGCCAACCAAACAATTATTTAGTCATACCTGGAGAGCGCTGGTAATTCTGCCCCACTAGCAGTAACGTGATGATAAAGCTTTAATAGTGTCTTGAATACGTATATGCTATAAGTTGTGTAGTGTTGTGTCTGTACTGTCTTTATTTGAAACCCACTATTATGGAATTTTTTTTTGGGGGGGGGGTTCCTTCCTAATTTAGTCATAGCCAATTCTAATATATCAAATGTGACCCTATCACATAATCACCACCAACCAGGGAGGGCAAAGGCAAGCACATGATCTCTCAGATGCATTTGATGCCAGCCAACTGCAGTTTTTCAAACTGCTGCTCATGTATATATAGGGGCAGCATAACATACTTTGTAGTGTTATGTGTACATACTTTGTAGTGTGCATGAACTCACAAAGGACCGTGATTGTCTAGTGATTGCTTTAAGTGACAGAAAAGTCAGCTTATGCCATCCCTCCCTCTGTGAAAGCTTAGCCATTTAGCTTTTATGGGTTCCCAGCCATGGATGCCTGTACGCATCAACCCAGGTTTGAACTTACAAACACTGTTGGATGATAGTGGCACACCTTGCTGTTGCCTACTGGGCACACTGGGGAGTCCAAGACTATTATTTTGATTTACTAACTTTGAAGGATATAAAATATGTTCCTGTAATTATTCTGGCTTTCTGGGAGGCTCTGGATGATTGAGGATAGAATCAGCAATAGATTCCACTTCTATTAATGTCTATCAAGCAGGATGATTTAAGCAAGGGGGGGAAAAAGTAGTGCCTGCAGCATTAAGAGGATAAGACTGTACTCTTATTCCATATTAAACAGATTGTCAAAACACTGCTTTCACTTTTGGATTTTTGTCATTGATGCTGTCCCTTGTCCAAATTAATTGCGAGCAGAAATGGAAACCGTCCCTCAGCTGAGTTTGCTCACTCATACTTCTTCGCTAGATGGCTGATGAAACAGGATGTAAAAGCTGCTGCTCCTGTTTGACATGGATTCTATCCAAGTTGTTTAAAGGGCAAACCCATTGGGAATAAAACTAAATGTGAGCTTGATGCGCTGTTGATGTTCCTTTTTTATTCTTGATGCTATTAATATACTATTGGTAACGCAACTGGGGTGACAGGTATCTACTAGGGGGCAAAGTAAACTTTCTGATTATACTCTGATTTACCGCCAAACATTTCTACTAAATAAACTCTTAAAGTAGCACATTCAAACCCACATACAGAAGAACGACTTTGGCCATGACTGTGAATAGCCTGTCCAACCTCGTATTTCACGACGCTATGTGTTATTTAAATTCACCTTATTCGACAGCTGCTTTTTGTCCAGATGCGTCTTACAGCTCAGCTGAGCATATGAAGGTTAAAAGTCTTGCTCAAGGACTAAACAGTAGCAGTCTGGTGGTGCCAAAATTTAAACTCACAACCCTCTGACCAGGAGCTTAATGCCTTAAACATGCAAACACCACCATTAATATTGACCCACTGTTAATTACATCTCTTGATGTGTGGCAAAATAACAAAACAGGAAGCAGTCTGAGATTTCGGCTGAGGCATTTTGAAAAAAAGAAATACTTATTTTTTATGTAATTCAGATTTGATTGGGATTTTTCTTCTCTCTAGCTCAGCAGTGTTGCTGCATTTCAGTGCTGGAGAATATTTATTTCATTCAGGGGGAGAAATAGTACTAATTTGTGCTTTCCTTATTATTGGGATGCATCTATGATACTGTATGCATTACTATGTGAACTATATATGTATGTGTACTGTGTTTTAAATTGAAATAGGTATGTAATGTACTTTGATAAATAATTTAATGTAGATAAATTGACTGTAATTATTTTTGCAGAGAAAACACTCCCCTGGGTAATAAACACTGATAACAACAGCATTCATTCATTCCTTCATTCATTCATTTATACATTCATTTATTTGCCGAACCACTTAATCCTTATAGGTTTGTGGGGAGGCCGGAGCCTATCTCAGCCGACACACGGGGCGAAGTGGGTGACTAGGCAATCCATTGCAGGGCAACACACAGAACCACTCACATTTAGGTGCAATTAGCCTACTATGCATGTATATGGACTGTTGGTGGAAACCAAAGTATTTGGAGAAAAAACATTCAAGCATGTGGAGAACATGCAAACTCCACTCAGAAACGCCCTTGCTGAGCCTAGGACTCAAATCCAGGACAAGGAATCACACCTAGGACCTTCTTTCTGTAAGCCGGACGTGCTAACCACTATGCCACCATGCTGCCTGACAACAACAACAACAACAACAACAGCAAATTTACTAGCACTTACTACACAGTTCATTTGAATACTCATTTCTAATTGGTCATTCATTCATTCATACAGTGGTCTGTTATTACCTTTGTCAAGACGATCATGTTTTACCTTCGGTTTTTTTATTTGTTTTTTCATGTGATTGTTTGTAGGATTATACAAAAAGTTATGTGTATGTTTCAGTGAAATTTGGACAAGACATCTCCTGTGTGAAGTTTGCATGTTCTCCTCGTGCTTACGTGGGTTTTCTCTGGGTACTCCACAATTCAAAGACATGCAAGAAGACAAATCGTCTGTTCCATATTTCTGTTCCAAGGTGTGCGTGTGAATGTTTGTGTATGTGTGTTGGCACTGCGATGGTCTAGTAAGCTGTTCAGTGTGTGGGCTCCAGCCTACCTATGACCCTAGTGGGTGAGTGAGTGAGTGTTGTTTATACATATATAGTAAGTGAGTATAGTAGGTAGCCATGTAACAGGCAGGATAATGTACAGTGAGTCACTCTTTATCACATAATAAACTACTTCAGAGTGTTGAAACACCCCTTTGTTATACATCGTGGTGCTGATCGCTCTGTCAGGGTTTATTTTGCTATAATATCTGGCGGGTGGTATATTATTCATTATATATTGACATCTACATTTTAATTTTGTCTTACGGGGTACAACTCAGAAATACATGGAACGGCATGACCCATGTGTCTGCCTATCACTCAGTTTAGCTTTACAATAGCATGAAGTCAATTCGAACATGAACAGATTTCCTGAGAGTGCTGCATCTACATAGTGAATCTAATGATTACTTTTTAGATAAGTGAAAAAACTACGCCCCTTTGATTTGTAGTGAATTCAAATTACATTTTATTCTTTTATTTTTTTTTTTGGAGAATCAATACAAATCATTTACCTTGCAAGATAAAAATGAAATGAAGTATCTTGGACATTGGGTGATTTGTTACGAACTGTTCATAGATTTTATTTTTATATGTCGAAATACTCTATGTGATGCAGGTAGGTTCCTGAGCCATGTGTCTGCATCTGCGTTAGATGTGTCACTTCACATCCATACAAAATTTGTGGGAAGTTCTTTAGAAGAAAAAAAGAAAAGAGAGATCAGCCATGCCAACAACAGCTCACTTTCACTCTCTAATCACTTACACGGTGGTATGTTACCCTATAAAATTCCCACAATACGTAGCAATCTATTTGTCCTGATGCTTCAAGTTTTAATAGAATTTCCTCTCTAATGTTCTTGTAAATGTTAAATGGCCAGACAGTTATGCTTAGTATGGGAAAACCACACACTCTGCTTCCATGTATGTAAGTAGGATTTTATCTTAATCCATATGTGATGAAATTGGCTTGCGTTCCAGAAACTTCCATAAGTCTCTTCCTGGCCTTGTATAGCCCTGCTAGCGTTCACCCGGTGAGCCAGAGCACAAATGAACAGGCCAAACGCTCTATATTTCTTTGCTTCATCAGTCTTGAGTTATCACTCATGGAAAGATTTGCCTTACTCAGTCTCTGCTTTATACCTGCTCAGCCTGGGTGAGTGTTTAATGGTGCCAGAGATAACTGGAGTGGGAGCAGGTTGGTGTGTGTGTGTGTGTGTGTGTGTGTGTGTGTGTGTGTGTGTGTGTGTGTGTGTGCATGTAGACCTGTACCACTGCAGCTGTGTTAAATAGATAACAAGATGCTGACTTGTGTGAAGCCACTACTTTTGCACACACATAGAGAGAAAGAGAGAGCCAGAGTCTTTCAGTGCAGTTGAAGGGAAAGGGCAGATGAAGGAGGGGTAGAAACTAAGGATAGAGTCAGCAGGAAACAGAAGGTACCCACCGAATTAACATGATCCTCACTTCTCTCTCCTATTTGAGCAGACTGCTGATTGTCCAAGGGCTCAGCAAGTCTCCTGCTTCCAGGCTGTGTTTGTGGTTTAGAGCTGAACATACAGTCCACCTGAGTCTCATAAAGCCTAATGTCTTTGATTGTCGTCCAAATGTCTGGTGTGGATGTCGGGTGGATATCAGGTGAATATCGATTATAATATAAGCATTCGAAAGCTTTGGGATTAAAACTTTGCATGTCTTCCCAATGCTTCATTCTCCAAGTGTACTTTAACGTGCGTTAACTGGCAGTGCAGTTTAAAAATTCACTATCAGGATACCAAATACAACCGGATAGAAATACATTATTCAGGAAGCATACTGTTCATTTTTGATTGCAAAGCTTATACAGAAAAGTTGTCAGTTCATCTGGTCTGCACTCGAGGTATGCAGGCGACCTAGGATAATATGGGATACAGCAAACCAGCAGCGGTTAACTTTATACAGATAATGAGAATGCTGCCAGTTATGATAAGAATGCAAGGAAGAGAGCAGTTTTTAACACAGTTGTACAGCTGCCATTCCTTCATCCTTAGTGAGTGTCTGGTCAGGATTAGGCTCACACTGGTTTACGTAAGGCTAGAGAGATAAAAAGAAAACAGCTCTATAAACAGCTGTAGTTGAACAGAACTGAAGAAGGGAAACTGAGGTTGAGGGTCTGTCAAAGCAACAATTCACACACCATCTTGACTTTTTTGTTTTTGTTCTGTTTCCATTTTTTTCCAGGACATAATGGTTAGATTTATTTTCAGAACTTTTTAGGCCACACCTTTGTAAATTCTTTTGTACCACAGAAATACGGAAATAGATATCTGAAGCACTGAACAGATGTTGCTTTACTCCTCTGTACAGTGTCTGGTTGTGCGTGTGTGTGTGTGTGTGTCTGTGTGTGTGTGTGTGTGTGTGTGAATGTGTGTGTGTGTGTGTGTGTGTATGCATCTTGCCATGCCTCATCGTGCGATTAAGACCTTTATTGATGACTGTGTATGTGTGTCTGTGTGTGTATTTATTTTGAAAAAACCTAATTGCCTGCTGGCATTAAGCAGTATTTAGGATCAGAGCTGCTGATGGGAGGGGTGTCTGAGTGAGAACAGTGGGGTGCAGCATGTGGCCACTGCTGCAGAGGGAAACCAACTGTGTGTGTGTGTGTGTGTGTGCGTGTGTGTGTGTGTGTGTGTGTGTGTGTGTGTGTGTTCTTCTGACGCAAACCCCAGCTGGTGTTCTACAAAAAAAAAAATCAATTTTTCTTATTGTTTTTTTCTTCTGATTCCTTGTTATTTTTGGCCCTTTCCTCACTGTGTGCAGATCTCTTGTCCAAGAGCACAACTTAAGCTTCCATCTATACTTACTGTATGTGTCACCTCTCATTAAAAGTGTTGCTACTGTACCGTAGCCCTGAGAAGTTCGAGCGATGCTTCTCCCCACTATTGGAGCTCTTAAAACTGATTTCCATGAAACGCTGTGCTAGCTACGCTAAATTCCATTCATATTATCTCCTTAGTTTTTCATGGAAAAAAGCTGTACATAATGTTTGTCAAAACTGACATTTATTAGGAAGGCATGAGGATGCAGAATATTAAAAGGATAAATTAGGCAGAAGGTGGGAGACAGACAAAAGTCAACGGGTCAAGTGAACAACACAACAGAGATAATACAAATACGAGGTAGGTAAGGCGGGTAGGTAAAGCGATTGTGCATGTAAAAGCAAGGTCAGAGGTTAAATGATTGGGTGCTAAATAATCGGCAACAGAGAGTCAAAACTAGTCATACACAATAAAGGCAATATATAAACAAATGGAAGAGACTGGCAACAAGTGACACAGAGCAGTACTTCGTAAAGCAAGGGTGTGTACAGAATTCTAATGTAGTATATAGAGTTGGGCCTTTACTTTTGAGTCTCTGTAAATTGTGTGTGTGTGTGTGTGTGTGTGTGTGTGTGTGTGTGTGTGTGTGTGTGTGTGTGTGTGTGTGTTTGCTGGGGGGAGCGTGCGTGTGTGTGTTGGGTGGGCGGGTGTGTAGAAATAGCTGTAATTTCTAAAAGGTTAATGCAATACCTTTATTGAGCACTTAAGTTACAGCTGAGTGTTTACACATTTCTATTGCTGTATTTCAAATCCATTCTGGTGATGTACAGAAAGAAAAATTACACAAATTGTGATGGTGTCCAAATACATATGAACCTAACTTTGTGTGTTATTTATTGAGTAGGAATCTTTTAACTTTTAGGAGTATTTTTAATATAATTTTGGAATCCTGAGAATTTGGGAAACTCAAATTTGTCCTAAATTTAATTTCTGTGTATATTTTCAAGACAAGCTGATAGTTTATTTTTTTGGAAGGTGCTCCATACTATTGTGTATTTATTCATATATGAAGTGTTAGAAAGTATGTACAGATTTTGGAGCAAGAACCCTCATTTTATGTGTCCCAGTGCCCTAGAAGACTGTGAAAAGGTTCATATGATGTTTTAAACACTCAGCTGGCCATACACACCGAATCTTGAAGTCTGCAGTCTAATTGGCTGTGCAGTCGGCTATTTCGACATAACATTTTATCATGTTTTCCAAAGTTATATGAGAATTACTTATTTAAAACTTTTTAACAGGTAGAGCTGCATGTAAACGTAGATGTTCATTTCGAGTGTGTGATGAAAAGTGCCTTCTCAAGTACTTCACTCCACTCCTTCTCCAGCACTTTTCCTTTAAGCTACATTGAATCACGTGAACTTCCTCAAAACAAGCTGGTCACTGTTATTACATGGAAGAAACAGTCAGTTACTCACCAGTGCTCTTTAAAACCTTCATCGTTTTTCCTCTGTTGTCATTTTCTTTCTATAAATATCACATCAGCGTCCCTCTTACATAAATCTTGACTACAGCAACTTTTAGCATTTTATTACTTGGGTGTACTACACTAATTAGCATTGCTTTAAGTTTGTTGTTAGTAAAATTATTTTTAATTAAAATAATAAACATATTACAACAATATTTACAGGATGTATGTGGTTAAAAAGAAGCGGATGGTGCAGGTGTAGTAACCAGAATTGTCCTGTGAATTGTCCTGTGAATTGTCCTGTGAATTGTCCTGTGAATTGTCCTGTGAATTGTCCTGTGAATTGTCCTGTGAATTGTCCTGTCTCATTCAACTGCATGTAATGCTTTGTTCTTTCTGACCAGTCTCCATCAACCACACGTCGCACTTTCTTTGGACTGACAAATCCTGTTTGTTGCCTTAACACACATTGACTTTCTGTGTACTAAAACCGTGAAAGTTTGAAAGTAAGTGAAGAGCATCGCTCAACATTTTCGTGTCTGCTTAGTTTTTTTCTCAGTCTTAAGAGATAATAATAATCTCTGAGTGGAGGTAGAGGAGAAGGAGTGTTGAAAATGAAGCACTGAACAAAACAAGAAAA
This sequence comes from Neosilurus hyrtlii, assembly GCA_028564935.1. Lineage (NCBI taxonomy): Eukaryota > Metazoa > Chordata > Actinopteri > Siluriformes > Plotosidae > Neosilurus > Neosilurus hyrtlii. The sequence continues at coordinate 2,009 of JAOUQZ010045031.1, read as the reverse complement.
AAAGCATAACAAAATCTTAATAAATGCTAAATAAATCACTTTACAGAACACTTTATTCGTCATACAACAGGGCAGCACGGTGGCATAATGGTTAGCATGTCCACCTCAAAGCAAGAAGGTCCTGGGTTTGATTCCTGGCTCGGGAGTTTCTGTGTGGAGTTTGCATGTTCTCCCTGTGCTTGCGTGGGATTCCTCCGGGTACTCCGGTTTGGTTGTGTGACTGTTGGCCCTGCGATGGCCTAGCGAGCTGTCCAGGGTGTACCCCGCCCTCGCCCAGAGTCGGCTGGGATGGGTGCCAGCCTCCCCGCGACCATAAATTAGGAATAAGCGGTTCAGAAAATGGATGGATGGCATTCGTCATACAAGACTCTTTGAAGAGGTCATTACTATAGAACAGTTAACATAATGGAACAAGCGAGCACATAAATAAAAACCTGTGACTTGCCTCACTACCAAAAACTACTATCAGATCTGCCGTTATAGAAAAATTAATCAACAACAGATTTAATACTAACAACCTCGGTGTTGTGCAGCCGTTATTACTGGCATGCTGCTGAAAATGGCATGCTAAGCTACACACCTCAATTTCTAACACATTCAGAGTGATGGCACATCCAAAAAAACCCTCCCCATCCCACCTCGCCTGCTCTCTTTCTCTCTCTCTCTCTCTCTCTCTCTCTCTCTCTCTCACTCTCTCTCTGTCTCTCTCTTTCTCTCTCTCTCACTCACTCTCTCTCTCTTAATCTCTCTCTCTCACTCTCTCTCTCTCTCACTCTTTTTCTCTCTCTTACTCTCTCTCTCACTCTCTCTCTCTCTCTCACTTTCTCTCTCTGTCTATCTCTCTCTCTCACTTTCTCTCTCTTACTCTCACTCTCTCTCACTCTCTCACTCTCTCTCTCTCGCTCTCTCTCTGTCCAAAACCTTGGACTTCAAACACCTCTAAAATTGCAGCACAGAGCAGATTATTGTGCCTGCATTGAGGTAAGATAGAGGTTAGCTTTGAATGCATTTGTCACAATCTTCAAAAAGCTCGTGATTGAGGTTGCCAGTTTGTGGAATCAGAAGCGTAATGTACGTACATGTATGTAATGGGAAAATTGAAGTCATGTTTCTGTAATGTGGAGCTGATTAAATACCTACCATTGTACTTATAGTGAATATACTGTCCCTTCTGAAAATAGTCGAACAGCAAAGCCAATTCTTTTGCTAAGGCAACTCACTGAAAACATTTGAGTGTGAGATCAAGAGATGAATTTCTGCTTTCATCCCCACCGCTGCACCCCGGTCACCCAATTTTAAGGTGAGCAAAAATATTGGGACAACTACTCGTAAAGTCAATAACTCACTCACTGACTCACTGCTGAAGTGCGTAATCCTGCTGAGGTGGTGGGGAGGTTGAAGCCCATTTCAGCTGACACTGGGCAAAAACAGAGTACACCCTGAACAGCTCGCCAGACCATCGCAAGGCCAACATCACCATTCACACCTACAGGCAATTCGGAACATTCAGTTAGCCTAATGTACATATTTTTTGGACTGTTGGAGGATACTGGAGTAACCGGAGGAAACCCACGGGGAGCACAGGGAGAACATGCAGACTCCACACAGAAATGCTCAAGCTCAGGACTCGAACCCAGGCCCTTCTTCGTGTGGATATTCCAACCACTATACCACCGTGCCACCCAAAGTAAATAATAATTAATATTTGGTTACAAATCGCTTATACTGCAAAAACAGGTGGACTGAAATTTCAACATTTTGGTTAAGTTTAACCAATTTGAATGGTTAAAATGTGTCCAACCACATAATTGGTTGACCTAAATAATTTACATTGGTTGCTTTGTCAAGTACATAGTAACATTTTAAATCATAAAACTAAAGCCTAAGATTGGCATTTGCTAATTTATAACAAAGGTTAAATGAAGGGGAATGTGTCAAGTCAAGTCAAGTCAGTTTTATTTGTATAGCGCTTTTTACAATTGACATTGTCACAAAGCAGCTTTACATAG
>JAOUQZ010045030.1:0-10831 GCA_028564935.1 Neosilurus hyrtlii | reverse complement strand
GTTTGCTATCTTCTTTCTTTTTCTGTCCCCTCCAGTCAAGTCCAGCAAGATTACATAGATTCTATAACACAAATCTAAAAAAAAAAAAAAATAAATAAAAAAAATAAAAAAAGAGTGTTCTATTGAATCTCTCTATCATACTGTCACACTGAGGATGATATGGACTGGTTCGCGTTTTCTGGATGCCCAGCAGTTTCACCAGGTCGGACTCAAACTTATGACCTTGATCTGTGTGTAACATCTCTGGAATGCCATGTTCACACAGTTTTCAAACAAACATTTTGCAACTGTTTTGGATCGCTGGTCTGGAGTGGCATAGAGGTTGACATACTTGGAGAAATAATCCTGAACAACAAGCACTTATCTATTGCCACAACTTTTGACAGGCAGTTCAAGAATGTCAGCTGCAATCTTTTGGAATGGCTTGGTAGCAGCAATTGTTTTCATTGGAGCTCTATAGTGAGGTATAGGACTCCGTCTTGCATCACACGGAGCACATCGCTTGCACCACATTTTGATGTCACGTGACACAATAGCTGAGCACGTTTCAGAACTTTATCTGCTGACAAATGCCCAGTCACTGGATTTCCATATAGTGGCTGTAACAGAGTGTTTTGCAAGGCTTTAGGGACAATGTCTTGGTGTAGCATCAACTTGGTAGATGGGTTTACAATCTTACGACAGAGCAGACCATCATGAAAAGTGAGTTTTTGGTACTCTTGCCAAAGTATTTTCTCAGCAGGTGTGCGTTTTTCATGCACCAGTATGGGAGTTTCCGACCTTTAGCTTTCCAACTAATGACCTCTGATAGAATGGAATCCCGTAGCTGTTCTTTCTTCAGGTCTTCTTCCGGGAATTTAAGCACCGATGTGGATGAGACGGATCACATAGCACTATACGAGTTTGAACCAGGTGGCTGTGGTGAAGTGTCATTATCGAAAACTGGCTTTGAATCAGTATTGCAGGAGCTGTGATGATGTATTACACTGACAGGGCAATATTGGTTTACCGAATAAGAGGGTGTCTTGTCTGAGGGTGGACTGGCAGGAGTGGCACAGGAAATCCTCTGCTTCATGGGGCCTGTGTCGGCAGGGCGGCGTGACAGTGCATCTGCATTGAGGTGGCTGCAACCATCTTTGTGAAATACAGTCCATTCAAAAGGATCAAGTTTCAGAGCCAAATGTGTAGTTCTGTCATTGTCAATGGGAATATTCCTTAGACCCAAGAGCGGTTTGTGGTCTGTGACAATAAGAAAAGGCTGTTTGTAGAGGTAGTGGTGAAAATGTCTTACTGCCCAGATGATGGCCCAAAGTTTTCTATCATAGGTTGACCATTTCCTTTCTGCCTTTGTTAGTACATGGCTGGCGTATGCAATCACCTTCTCCTAATGTTCCTGCCTCTGAGTTAACACAGCACCAATAGCAGAACAGAAAGCATCCGTGTAGAGGTAAAATTGCAACATGAAATCAGAAAAGGCAACCAACGGAGGGCTTGACAGAGCGTGCTTCAGGTAAATGAATGCATCTTGACATTGAGAAGTCCATTGGAAAAGTGCATTCTTTTCAGTAAGTGCATGTAGGGGAACACTGTGATGTGCAAAGTTCCTTATAAACTTGTGTTAATATGAACAGAGTCCTAGAAATGCTCTTACTTCTGTTGCTGAGCATAGAGTAGGCCAGTCTTGAACACTTCACATTTTGTGGGTCTGGCTGGATGCCTTTCTTGGATACAACATGGCCCAGAAATTTAACCTGGTCTGTGGCAAAGCAACATTTTGATGGATTCAACTTGAGGCCACTTGCCTGAAATCTGGAGAGGATTTCTTCCAGGTGCTGGAGATGTTCGCTGAAACAGTGACTGTAAATGAGGACGTCATCCAAATAGACCGGGCAGGTTTTCCATGGGAGGCCACGAAATAGCCGCAGTTCAGGGGAACAAAACTAACCAAATGCACAAAACCACCAAAAAATATCCCACCACTGCCACCAAATGTAACGTGTGAACTCAGTGGGTGGTGGTTAAAATCACTCCTAGGTAAAACAGAAATGGATGGAAACGGATAATTTTTCACAGCAATGCTTTTACTGTCTTCCACACTGCCACTTTCACAACAACACTTCCTTGTTCCTTGGTCACATGACCCTTGATGAACCAATAATAAATCAGAACTGGTAAACAGGTAAATGTGTGAGAACTAGAGAAGCACAATCTGGCTATCACTCATCCTGATCCAGACATAAATGTTTGAGAATGTAAATATGTAAATAATAATTCTTAATTCTTAAAACATAAATATATAGATAATTAACTATATAAATATTCAAGATATATTTTTGTAAATTAGTTTAAATGTATGAACTAACTCAGCATAAAACCTTCATACAACCCTGTATTCAAATTAGCCATGCTGGAAGAAAGGGAAAAATCTGGCTCCTATGGATCAGGTATTTGTGATAATTAAATTGAATAAGTTGTTTTAAATTGTTTTCATCTATGCTGGTGTGCATTCAAATTTTCAAATTAGTCAAGAATACTTTAGTCAATTTTTTTTTTCTTGCACAGCACCCACACATACACATACTCTAGTTAATTATTTATAGTGTATACTGTGTAACAAAAAAGGGAAAATAATATATTAAGGATGAACATCTGATTCCTATTTGTAAAAGAGCAACCAGGAGAATAATGTAAATGTATGAAGTCATGAGGACAGGTGCAGATTGGATGTCAACATCCCTTGGGTGCCTGCCCATATCTCCTTCCTGTCTTCATGCTGTCCTCCAGTCTGGCCGTGCCTGAAGACTTTGGCATGTGTACTCACCAAGTAAACATCATTTGTGGCCTTAATGATCTTATTAAAATACAAGTAAGTTCGTCAAGCATAATAGAAAGTCATGCATTCAGTTTAGAAATTCATTTGAGTTCATTTACAGAATAAAGACAGGCTACTGAAAAACAGCAAATCTACAATATAGCTGTAGTCATTGGCTCGATACCACAAATATTGTTGTGTAATGAGCATGGCTGTGAAATATTTTTGTTTTCTTTCTATCTGGATGCAAAACTACGGTGGCCGGGAAGTGCAAAACAAAAATACATTTAAAAAAAATTAAAATACATTTTAAGGAAACAAATATACATTTTCAGAAAACAAATTTATAAATGGCTGCCTTCTTATGGAAAGGGAGTGTACCAAATGCCGGAAGTGATGACATGAGTCACTCAGTTTGTTCTGGCCAGAAGTGTACAAATGTAGTTATTAAAATGTATTAGGAAATGAATGACTTGTTTTCTAGCTTATATATTTACGTAAGACGATGAGGCTGTATCGCTATTAGGAATATTTTTCTCACCAAACTGACAATATTTCATGTGAAATAATGCAGCCTCACAACTCGAAAGTGAAGAAAAGACATTCATCCTCGTTAAAGAGCCACAGCCTCCAACCCAAACATTCAATATCAACATGTGTGATTAGTACAAACAGATATCGCGTTAACGTTGGTTTTACTGCTGCAATCAAAGGCTACAATAATAAATTGACCTGCAACAAATCCTATCAATATTAAATAAATGGGACAAACAGGAACCCTTAATAAAGAGGATAAACAGCATTTTCTCGGCACAGGTGGTAAACACTGGATGATACGTTAATGGTCATTTTTAACGAGGGGGCCCAGGTTCGAATCCCGCTGCGCTCATTGTAATTATTTACAAGTTTATTCATTTCATTAATTTATTTTTGCTTTTCTATTCATTTAATTTAAAACAGTTTGAGACACAACACATTTCACTTTATTGTACATCAAAGTGGAGAACCAGATTTCACTTTGAACTAGAGGAGTCATCTTCACAAATCTGCAGAAGTCAAACAGAAGTAAAAGGTAAATGTCGGCGAAATGGGCGAAATGTAAAGATCTGTAAGCCAATGTCACCAGTTAATATGAAAACCAGTTTAGCCGGATCACCGTGTTAACAGAGTGAAATCTGGTTCTCCACTTTGCATTACTGAATATGAATTTTTGTTTTCTGAAAATGTACTTTTGTTTTCTTAGAATGTATTTTTGTTTTCTTAAAATATATTTTTGTTTTGCACTTCCCGACCACAGTACAAAACCCTCAAAAACGACAAATCCCTGAAAATAAAGTAACATATGAAAGTCTATGGTACCTGGTAGCTGATGAAGAAATACATTTTGCAGCAAAACCCCATTAGTACTATAGTATATCCAAACCAAAATTTAGTTTGTTTGCAGAAGCTTGTAAGCTCCATCGGAATTTGAATGCAAAACCATGTAGTCCATAGAGTGTCAATCAAAGGTGTGGCTTGGGTCACATCACATGAAGATATTCCTTATGCCAGGGGTGATCACACTTCAGATGCAATAGAAAAGCAACTGATGCAAAGTGATTTTCTTGCAATTTTCAGGGAATTTTAACATTTATGTTGACTCCACATGCACAATATTTTGTGGCTTAAATATGTATGTTTTGTGAAAGTCACAGACGACAAGGTTCTGTGTCAATTTTTGCAACTAATTTGTGATTGGTTTGCGGATGAATAACATGCAAATCTCCTGCTGTAAATCAGTTGCGTTTCAAACTATTTGCTTTATATTTGATATTAGCAAAACAAAATGTAAATAAAATACAAATGATGAGAAAACATACAGAATATAGGACGGTTCCAGCAAGTCTCAAACCTGTCGCTTTTTCTCGTGGCAAAAACAAATAAGATGTTAGCAAAACAACAACTGTGCGATGTTTTCACGACATGTGAGAACTAATTGAGAAGAGTTTGACACTATTCGGTGCCAGAGCCTTGTTTTGCGACATTTGTTTTGCGACTCCCAAACAGGATCGTTACATCCGGTTGCAGCACTTGCAGGACAATGCTGTATCAACGCAAATCACTACCTGTATCACCGCAAACCACTGCCTGTATCAACGCACATCACTGCCTGTATCATCGCAAATCACTGCCTGTATCACGCAAATCACTACCTGTATTAAAACAAATGGAGTCCATACCCAGTACTGACTGTTGTGACTTTCATTTTGGCAGGAGGAGAGAGAGTGATGACTCCCAAACAGGATTGCTACATCCGGTAGAGCACTTGCAGGACCATGCTGTATCACCGCAAATCACAACCTGTATCACTGCAAATCCCTGCCATATATCACAAAAAATCACCGCCTGTATCAACGCAAATCACAGCCTGTATTAACACAAATGGAGGCCATACCCAATACTGATTGTTGTGATTTGTGATCTTTTATTTTGGCAGGTGCCATTTTGTTTTGTTGTTTATAATTAATTCTTCACACTTTTGTTTGTTGTTTACTGAAGCCAACATGCTTAACAAATCTGTATTACAAAAATCCAGTTGTGGGTATCAAAATAAAATAAGATTTATAAAATAAGATATGATAATAAATTATGTGGAAAATTGTGGTTTCAAAGATTTAATGACTGTTAGTGTTCTTACAAGTATATGTATATACATATTTATATATACACTCACTCACTCATTTGCCAAACCACTTAATCCTACTAGAGTTGCTTGGAGTTGCACTGGGCAAAGGCAAGGTACACCCTTACTAAACCATCACAGGGCCAACACACACACAACCATTCATTCACAACCTGGGGCTATCACAGCCTATTATCATTAAATACAATATTACATTAAATAAATACTTGAATAGTACTTGGTTTCTTATTTCTCTTAATTTTGTTAAGTTGTTTAAGTGTACTGTTTTTTTTTTTTATTTCTTCACTCACTAAACTATGAAGTATGTTTGAAGTTCATTCATGCTATGCAAAAATAATTTTCAGTGTTTGTTTATCGGACATACTTTTACCTTAAAATACTTATAAAGTATATATATATATATATATATATATATATATATATAAATATATAAAGTAATAATTTGTTTGGTTCTCATTGCCTACAATAGCATTGTCCAATACATTTTCACCCAAAAAAATTATAGAGAAGTATTTTTTTTACTTTTTTTTATTAGGAGCCCTTTTAAACAAAAGTGGTGGTGTATAATCTTCACTGCACACTAATCTATTAATAAATGAATGAATGGTTTTGGTAGGATTTATTAGTTGACGTGTCTTGTTGACTATCTGACTACTTTTTAAAACCAAGGAAAAACAAACAAACAACTTTTTTTTTTTTTTTTTTTTACAAAAGCATCAACTTGCACCAATGCTTGAATGTTAGTACATATTTTTAATTATATTATAAATTCATTAATTTATTTTCTGAACCGTTTAATCCCCATTAGCTTCGGGGGGGGGGGGGGCTGGCACCCATCTCAGCCGACTCTCGTTAAGGGCAGAGTACAACCTGGACAGCTTGCCAGGCCATCACAGGGCAGAAATTCACTGACGGCAACCCAATGGCCTGCTCTTTTTGAATGACAGCAATGGTTCTTTTACATGCCTCTCACCACAGACGTGGCTGGCCTTTCATAACCCAGTTAGTTGAAATGGAGGGCAGCAGTGACAACATAGTGATAGTGGGGCGTGAACCCCCAACCATCGGATCAGTAAGCAAGCACCCTACCACCAGGCCACCACTGCCCTATTAGAAAATCATAAATTACATAAATATAATATTTTGGTATCATTGCACTGCAACTATTGCTGCATTAATATCCACTTAATGAATTAGATTGAAAATAATGTATAATGTATACAATATATATATATATATAAATATATATATATATATATACACACATACATATATATATATATATATATATATAAAGAAAAACAAAGGAAATAAAAGGATGAAATGTAGATTTAGCCTCACTTTAATATTCTATTCCAATCTAAGGTCAGTGGTTTATCTCTTGTTACATTTATTTGCATTCAGTGATGACCTTACTTTTAAACACCAGGAGAATACTGATTATGCTGAGACTAATAGCTGTCAGAAGCAATAAAACAGTCATACTTACTATGACCATGTATTACAGTTTGGGAGAATGATAATAAATTCCAAACAACACTATAAAGCACTGTAGTACAGAGTCACAGATAAATTACATAGCCACACAGAAATAAACTCTCGGCATTAATGCAATTATAATATTCCTGAATTTTATTTGACAGTCATCAAGTTGTCATATTTTTTGAAAGCATCTGCTGTGATAACAAATTGCAATATTTATGATAGTGCTGAATTAATTAATGGACTCTTTCATTATTAAATTAGTGTGCCATATTTGTCTTCTTCATATGTTGATGCAAAATGCAAATTTTTTAAATATAATTAAACATTGATTTAAAAACAATTATGTTTGATACAAGCCTAGCATGGCTTGCAGATATTATACATTGGACAGTTTTCACAGTGGTCCAAAATGAAATAATTTAGAAGTTAATTGAAGCATAGGAAAAGAATGATTATGATCTAATTTAGTCTCATTATTATCTTGGGGGGCTTATCCTCATTCTTTATGCAAATTGGACATTAGCTATTAATTTAGTAGAAGGGTTTTAAAATAAACAACAACAGGATATCCTCTGAGATAAATATTCTTAGCCATTCAAGAGTTTATCAAATCAATACAGGGACCATTGTGGTGCTTTTGTTTCTTGTCATGATTCATTTTTACTTGGTCTTCTTCAACAGTGCATTTCACAGTTATGCTTTTTTACACTGTGATGCTCAATGTGACAGCCTCCATGAGGAAAGACCAACATATTTCCACTTGACCAATACATGAAAGCAATGGAGAGTGACAGACTCAATGAGGATAGATTTGTTTGTCTGCCCCTGCTGAACAATGATGAATGTCTATCAGTCTGACCCCCTATCCCCCAACCCCTGACTGTCATCAGGCCTTTCAGACAAGAGCAATTTGGGTGAGCAAATGTTGTGGGATACATATGAGAATAGGAAACTAGTGCAGTGTTTTTGAGTTCAATTTGGACAATTAAAATTATTATAGTAAAATATCATATAATTGCTTTAATAGGTTGCAGGCAATTAACAATGGATTGTGTATCATCATTATCTCCTTCTGCTTGGTCTGGGGTGAGATCATGAGGAAAGCCGCCTAAGCAGTGAGGTTCAGATGTCCCTCTCCCCAGCCACTTCCTCCAGTTTTTCCGAGGGGACACCGAGGCATTTCCAGACCAACCGGGAGATATAGTCGCTCCAGCGTGTTTTGGGTCATCCCATGGGTCTCTCTCTGGTTGGACATGCTGGAAACACCACACCAGGAAAGTGTTCAGGAGGCATTTAAATCAGATGCCCGAGCCACCTCAGCTGGCTACTCTCAACCGGGAGAAGCAGCAGTTCTACTCCAAGCTCCTCCCGGATTGCAGAGCTTCTCACCCTATCCCTGAGGGAAAGTCCCGCCACCTTGCAAAGGAAGCTCATTTCAGCCATTGTTCTTTTGGTCACTACCCAAAGCTCATGACTACAGGTCTGCGATCGTATAATTGTCATAATAGAATAAAATATCAGGGTAGAAGATAAGTCAAATAATTAAATCATTGTGCATTTGAACACAGGCAATGTGAGTACATGAATACAATTAATATGAAACTAAAATTATCCATTTTACTTCCATTACTATTTATTAAGTATTATGTTGATGTTCAACATAGTACTTAATAGCATCATGTACAGTACAGTACAACAGTACACAATAGCATCATGATACAATAGGAATTACTGAAAATATTATCATTTTAATGCTGCCACTAAAAAATAACCCAAATAATAAATATTTGACAACTAATGACGGCGATTTATTATTGACTTAAATGTGTGTAAATGAGTATGGCAGACAAAAAAACAAAAAAAAAAAAACATGCTGACATGCTGGATCTAACATGTTGCATAACATAAAAGACCACAGGAGTCCCGACGCTCCTGAAAGGACCATTTCATAATAGGCCAATACCGAACAAGCATAGCAAGTTTGAAAGCCCCAGGTTCAGCATGCGGCAAGTAAATGTCCGGAAATCTAAAATAATTTTTTTGCCTTTGTGACCTTGAAATATAATAAAATTATAAAAATAATAAATATTTAAACAGATGTAAAATAAATCAAGCCCTAATATATATATGATGGGGTGATAATCAGTAGCATAAGCAATTCACTGGATAGTTCAGGAGTGTGTAATAAAAACACCTGCCTCATTGTTAAAAATCTACAGAGTGCGATATAGAGATCATGCTAAAGATAGATTTTATGGTAAATCCTGAACAGTTTTTGGATATGTTCTATTTTAATAATAGATTCTGGACAGGGAAGAGATATGGTTTGAAAGAGGAGTAATAGAAGCCATCTATGTGAAAAAGGAAAAACCAACATTAAACCGAGGGGGCAGTTTGAGGTTTCACCTTTTAAGCACTTACAGAGCAGCTCTGGATCCCCTCATGTAGTTTGTCCTAGTGGACAAAGGACCCCAATGAGCGATGGAATGGATGGGAGGGACAGTGATTTGCACTTGACTTGAGAGTTTTTGCTCAGCCTATATAAGGCTGGAACTTTCCACCATTACTTCTAACTGACAAAGCTTTTTGGATTGAAAGCAAAACGTCTTTAAAAAACAACAAAAAGAAGTCCAGTTGCCTCGACTCAAGCTTTAAGTCTCTTGTGAGAGAGAGGAACATTAAAAAGGTAGTTAGGTGGAAGGGTAGGGTCCTTTAAAATCTTTAGGTACTTTATTGAATGCTGTCTACTTCTACACAATAAAAGTGCATGACATTTTTTTGCTGGAAAAAAACACATTTTAAAAACTGTCTTTGAAGAAAAGTCTCTTGTCAGCTTTCTTTAGGATAGTAGTGCTGTTGTTCCCCAATTTGATAGTAGAAATTTATAACTGTCTACTTCTTGCAATTGTGCATTTTTTAAATAATGAAGGATAGGTGCCCCTCACTCCTGCTGAAACCCATCATTAACCCATCATTGGGGCAGCCGTGGCCTAATGTTTAGAGAAGCGGCTTTTGGGACCGAAACCAGAAAGAAAAATGTGTGTGTGGGGTGGGGGTGGGGATGGGGGGTGTGAGCAGCACCCTCCCTTTCTCCACATTCATGGCTGAAGTGCCCTTGAGCCAGGCACGTTTTTTTTTTTTAATAATAATAGTAATAATAATAATAAAAATAGTAATAATAATAATAAACAAATAAATAAATCAAACAGACAAACTAACTAACTAACTAACTAACCAACTAACTAACTAACTAACAACTAAATAAATAATTGGTATAAAAGTCTATAAAGCCTGTATCTCACAAAGTCGTGCATATTAGTAGCAAATTTTGGGTTTATCAGGGTTTGTTAAAGGTTGTCCAAGGTGTAGTCCACCCTCACATAGAGTCAGCTGAGATAATCGCCAGCCTCCCCCCAACCCTAATTAGGGTTAAGCGCTTCAGAAAATTTATGACAATGCACAACAGCTCTTTTTGTTTCTTTTTGGTTTGGCAAATAGTAAACATAATGCTGTGGATAGTTTGTTCACCTTTTTATAGGGTTGGATCCATCAATTATTCTTTTTCTTCTTTTTTCTTTTTCATCTTTTCTTTTTGCTAGACAAACAATTCTTCCTCAAAGGCAGTGTAGCAGCATAGAAATATTATTTTTCTACTTGTGGTGCTGCTACTTTGAGCGCTACAGATAGCCAATCGTGGGAGGCAGGGTACAAAAGGCTCAGTCCTCTACCTGTCTCCCTCTCTTGCGCTCACTGGCGACGTTACTTCCAGGTCAGAGGTGTCTGTTCCCGACAGGTATGACTGCCCGCTGCTTCATTCATTGGCAGATCAGCTGTTTGAGTGCCTGTGGCTC
>JAOUQZ010045029.1:0-10831 GCA_028564935.1 Neosilurus hyrtlii | reverse complement strand
TATCTATCTATCTATCTATCTATCTATCTATCTATCTATCTATCTATCTATCTATCTATCTATCTATTTATTTATCTTTTTTTATTTCAAAAGTGTATATTTTAAATGTTAGTATATTGCAGCAATTGCTCAGATTGACATTATTTGGAAAGATGCACAGGAACAAATCACTTATACTAGAGGTTATTAATAATTACATAACTCCTGAGTACATCCCTGATTTATTGTCAAACAAAGCTGGAAACATCATACTAAATACAAAAGAGCATGGGAATTTCTACATAAAATATGACACACATGACCTTACCTATTCTTACAGATGAAAATATTGTTCATTATTCTGGGGGAAAAAGTGGAGCACAAGGTTAAGAGGTGGCTTAGGGGTGGGAGGAGAAATAAAACATATTCTGTGAACAATAAGCTACCTACCAAAACATAGGCATTACACAATCTCGATGAATGCAATTTGTGTGCATAATTTACTGCATAATCAAAACATGCAATTTCATAATTCATAAATGTTTCACTAATGTTCATCCAAGTCAGGGTGGTAGTCTGGAACCTGTCCTAGAAACACTGGGTGCAAAATGAGAAAATTGATTCATGATAGATGCCAAGTCCAGTGGCTCTGGAGGTGTGTGGCTGCAACATTACTCACTCTTATTAAATAAATCATCATTTTGGGACAAAATATGTATATACACTGCCCAGCCAAAAACAAAAAAAAGTTGTGCCCTCTAATATTTTGTTGGAGCACCTTTAGCATTGATTACAGGGCATAATTGTCATGGTATTGTTGTTTCAAGTCAAGGCTCAGCAACATTATGTACCAGTAAAATGGAGTCAGCTGACATCCGGAATAGACTGAATGTGCAGGTTATCACATCAATGGACTTTTAATTCCCTGATAGCACAAATATACAACATGAGTTTAAATAGTGAAAGAGTGGTTCAGAGAGCATGAGGAATCATTTTCACACATGAACTGGCACCACTGTCCTGATTTAACCTATAGAAGTCCTTGGGAAGGAATCTTTGGAAGACTTTACTGAGTGGTTTGATCTTTCCATCATCTTTTCAAGATTTCTGTGAAATAAATGTTATGATTTAGTTTGTTGAAAAACTGCCATGATGACGACACACAAATTGTAATCAAAGCTAAAAGCGGTCCAATAAAATATTAGCGTGTGCAACTTGTTTTTGGGTGGGGCAGTTTACATAGTTGAAGAAGTCGAGCCATTTTAAAAATAAATTATTCTCAGGATTGGACAATGCAGAATGTGGATTCTTATCTCTTACAGCTCTATTATCAAACAAAGACACTCTGTACACCCTGAACACAGAGACAGCTTTGACCTGCCACTGGGCTATTATTCAGTATCACTGCGTCTACTGTATGTCAGTGTGTGTGAACGCATGTGACCACAATGAGACCTGGAAAAAAACCTTGGCATCTTTATTGGAGTTGCTATTTATCTGCTGTGTCATTCAATGTCACTGTGCTGAGTGTGAAATAGCAGCATTGCTCTACAGTTTGCTCTTAAATACCAACAGCAAATTTGCACCATAGTATATGGAAATGCAATAATTATTTCCAAGTGCAGCTGAAAAATACAGTATTTCCAAGTACAGCTGAAAAAGGAGAATTGCCCAGTCAAAAACTGTTCCACAAATATTAATTAACAACTGTTCATATGAAATTGGACTGATTATAAATATAAATTTAACAGGATAACTCTTATTCAGTACAGTTAACTAGTTAACATTATTTAAGTGCCACATCCTGTTGCTTTTTCTTGACCTGACCAATTGAAACAACTCAGATCATAAAACTACCTCCGGAGGCTTATACAGTGGCCACTATTCATGATGGGGGCAATACTTGATTTGTTCCCCTTTTTACTCCAACACACCCAAGATTCTGGAATAGGATAAATCTTGACCTTTTCCCACTGCTCCATAAAAGGCTTATATTTGAATAAAACTAAGGCAGTGACACTAGTGATGAACCAATAAACATACACATTCACTGTATATACTGTTTACAGACAGGTGACAATTTAAAGCTAATTCATTTGGTGCAAATGATTTAAAGGATTACATATATCATATAAATTATCATATATATTATCCTTCATTTGGTCAGAACTGCAATAATTCCCTACAACTTTCAGAGCTGTGTATGCACATGGACTATAGGTGGATTTCAAAACGGTCATGTGACCAGATGTGTCAAAATGAGAGCATTTTATTGAAAATCTCTCTGCTGAAAAAGCAAAACATTTAAACATAACTCTGAGTAGTTTATGTGATTGTTTGAGCACTGACAAAATAATAAAAATGTTAATTAATTACATAATTTTTTTTTAATGATTAAAAAATGTATCTTTGTAATTAAATTACAAATAAACCCTGTTCTACACTGACAGCATGTTGATGCGGTGGTTAGCGCTGTTGTCTCACAGACAGCAGGTTGTATGGCGTACCCCGCCTCTCACCCAATGTCAGCTGTCAGAAAATGAATGACTAAATGGCTGATTTACATTCTTATACACATGAAAATCATATTATCTGTGGTGCCTATCCGAGCTGTTTGATTCTCTGATATGTGTGTTGCATGGAACACATCTGTGATGAAAAGCAAGCTTCTATTTTAAGCCTTATCTGTGCTGTCTGATACTGGGTGGTTTGACAGATCTTGCATCTCTCCTGTAGTTTTCCCAGCAGGCAATAATGAAGCCACACAACACGTAGTCCTTGTAGTGTAGCAGAAACTGAGTTCTGACTACCTACAGTCCCATTCTGACCAGCAGGAATAACATCTGTTGTGAATTGGACAGTTTTGTTACATAGCATTTATGTGAAATCTCTTATTCAGCCTGGTCCAGCGTCAGTCATCTAGGAAACCTTTTCTTAATTAAAAACTGAAAAAGCCAGATTATTTACTTGACCTGACATGAACAGATTAATTTTGCTTATGCCATATTACATAAATCATTATTATCACAGAATGTTTCTGATATGTCTTAATTTCTGGACAGACAGTATGCTTACAGTAAGTACACTGCATTAAAAAAGTACATAAACCTTTTCATTAATGGAGTACTCTTCCCAAACCTAGTTAGTTGAAACTCACATATAATATGAGAGTAAGGACAGTTTCTGGGAAAGTAAATAGAAATTATTTTCTATTTTGTGTTCATGAATCCAGTAAATGTTTTATTTTATTTTTATATCTGTTATATAAGTTCTAAGGCTCAAAGTAAACACAGTGGTACCGCAGTTTCCAATTAATGACATGTAAACACCAGAAAACTTTACCAAAAGTTGAAGTAAAGTGAAAAAATTTGTTACCGTGGTGGCTGGAGATAAGCAATTCCTGAATGAGATAAAGTAACAGATGTCGATCATGGATAAGTCAGCTCATAGAGGAATATCAAGAATTATGTAATGGCTTTCCACCAATCAGAAACAAGAAAATATTTTTCAAATGAGTAACAATATGCTTTATACTGCCACTGTGGGAATTACAGTATTCTGCTTAGAAAAGGTAGAAAATCAGTCAGAGTGAGAGTATAAACATCAGAGTGAGAGTATAAATTTTCTTAATATATTGTTTTTAAAAAACACCTTAAAACCTGTCTTGAATAAGTCAGTATGCTTTTATGTACTTATTTGTATTACTCTAGTGTCAGCAGTTAGTGGATGAAACCAAGGTTGTCTGAAGCTCAAGGCCCAACTATTATATTGCACACATAAGTGCATTAATAAAATATATAAAATATTTTTGGCACCATGGTTTTTATCTAAGATCATTTGGTGATTCTAGGATTTAAAAAAGAAAAAAAAAAAGAAATTGTGCATTCAACCATTTATATAGTGTTTCCTTTCCACATAACAATAAAACTACATACTAAATTCACTACATAAAATAAAGAAAACGTGAAGATGTATCTTCCCATGATACTCAGGAGATTCAGGTGATAATATTTTCATTTGTGCAGTATGTTGAAAATTTTAGAAAAATAACTTTGGGATGCCACAGAGGCATGGTGACAAGCACATCCACCTTACAGCAAGTTGGTCCTGGGTTCAAGGCTTGGCGAGGGTGTTTCAGTGTGGAGTTGGCATGTTCTTGGCACGTACAGTGGTGGATCAGTGGTTAAGGCTTCATCTTGCTGATCCAAAGGTTGAGTGTTCAAGTCCCAGTAGCACCAAGCCACCACTGTTGGGCCCTTGAGCAAGACCCTTAACTCTCAATTGCGTGAAAATGATATATGTAAATCATTCTGAATATGGGTGTCTGCCAAATGCTATAAATGTAAATGTTCTTCCCGTGTTTGTGTGGGTTTTATTTTGGTACTCGTGGGTTTTTGGTTTCCTCCTACAATCCAGAGACACCCACAAGGCTAACTGGCAGCTCCAAACTGCCCAAGGTGTGAGTGTGAATGGTTGTGTGTGTGTGTTGGTCCTGTGATGGACTGGCCAGCCAGGGTGTACCCCGCTTTCACATGAGTCAGGTGTGACCCTAGTAGCATTAAGCAGGTTGTGTGAATGAACTTTGTTCAGTTAAGGTGAATATAAAAAATATTATCCAAATATAGGCTACATTTTTCATAACCTATCTATGATGTTAAATGTATTCAAGCCGTAATGCTAACATAGCAAAATGCTCTAAACTACATATAAAATTGTTTTCAAGTGCTATAGATGATTTAATATATTGTTAATGATTTATCTTAAAAATTGACATATAGTGTCTGGAAGAACCCTGGATGGTTTAAATGTTGGTTTATGTTTACTTTACATTCATATTTCTGAACATAATATCAGTGGGACACGATTGCTATCACAGAATCAAACAGCAATTTAATTTTTAGAAAAGAACAGGCATACCTAACATTTAGGATCACAAACCTTCAACAAAGACGTGTTTTAGACACAATTGTGTGTACTGCCCCGCAGTGGTTACATTCATACTCATACTATATCCAACAGGAGCTGCTGTGGGGTAGAATAGTTTACACATTTCAGATGAGACAGTATCCTGGGTATACTTATAGGAATAATAATACTGTTATAATAGGTACTGTATGCGCTATCTTCCTAAAGAGTTCATGAGCTGTTGTGCCATTATGGACCTGCCTTGGAATTGCTGGTCCATTATATAACTACTGTATAATTCAAATTTTGCACTACACTCTCAAAAACGTACCACAGTGTATCTTAAATGGAAAATAAAATGCTTGTTGTGTGTGTGTTTGTATTTGTGTGTGTGTGTGTGTGTGTGTGTGTGTGTGTGTGTGTGTGTGTGTGTGTGTGTGTGTGTGTGTGTTTGTATTTGTGTGTGTGTGTGTGTGTTGGGTTCCCTTTTGAGAGACAACTGTGTTCCCTTAAGTGGCAGACTATTATTGTACCATAACAGTTTACCAACTGTCTCATAACTAATTAACTAATGGGCTATGCATTTTGGCCACTTTACCCGTACAACACTCTGGATAGCTGCAGGGACTGTAAGGGTTTAAATATTTGTACCTCCTTTTGATTTACATCACTTTGTACCATTTCTGCTAGTTAAAAAATGCACTTCTGGTCTCCAAAAGAACAACACTGTAGTTCTCAGATAGGGTGGCACGGTGAAGTAGATGTCAGAACCTCTGACTCATAGCAAGAAGGTCCTGGGTTCGAAGCTCAGGCGTTTCTGTGTGGAGTTTACATGATCTCTCCATGCTTGTGTGCGTTTCCTCCGGGTACTCCGGTTTCCTCCCACAGTCCAAAGCCATGGGCATTAGGCTTATTGGTTGTTCCAAGTTGCCTATAGGTGAGAGTGTGAATGGTTGTGCATGTGTGTTGGCCTTGCGATGATCTGGCGAGCGATATCTCTGCGAAATCTCGACTTTGCCTAGTGTCGTCCCTAATGGGATTAAGCGGTTTGACAAATGAGTGAGTGAGAGAAAGTGTTAAGGGTACATTTTTCATAAGTGTAAGTGTATGGTACTATGTTGTAGCACTGGGTACCACAACGCTATTAGGGAGGCTTAGATTAATTTGTTTTATAGGGAGATCCAAAAGAAAATCTCGTACATTTTAAAGCTAAATAAATATATTTAAATGATCAAAATATACACATGAAACTGCATTCAGTACAGTTTTTATTCATCAGTATTTTATTTGTCATATTTGAAACTTAGTGAGGCAGGAAAAGCGGTGCTAAGGCCTGTTAGTAGCCCAACCCCAACCTGAACACCTCGATCTTAAAAACTTGATGTGTGGTATCAGCAAGATGGAAGATCACTATAAGTGCTGAGGGAAATGTTTCCGGATCGAGTGATCCCCTTGCGAGACGATGTTGGATGAATGAGTCGTTCCCCCCGACCTCGCCCCTTGTGATTTCTTTCTGTGGGGCTACCTTAAATCACGGGTGTACACTCATCACCCCCAACCTCTTGAAGCCTTGAAAGCTGCTATTCAGCAGAAGATGGTTGCAATTCCACCAGACATGACCCGTCGAGCCATGGCAGCCTTCGGGAATCACCTTTAAGTGTGTATAGATAATGAGAATGTGAGTATGGCCACCATTTGAAGATAACCCTAAAACATCATGAATAAAAACCTCACTGAATAAAGTTTCGTTCATTCATTTATTCATTTTCTGAAGCGCTTAATCCTAATTAGGGTCGCGGGGAGGCTGGCGCCCATTTCAGCCGACTCCGGGTGAGTGCAGAGTGCACCCTGTACAGCTCGCCAGGCAGAAATGCGCCGACGGCAATTCAATGGCCTACTCTTTACGAAAGTCAGCAATGGTTCTTTTACATGCCTCGCACCACAGACAGTGAGAGACATGCATCCCAGTTAGCTGCACTGGGCGGACAGCAGTGACAACCTGGTGATAGTGGGGCTTGAACCCCTGACCTTGGGATCAATCACCCTAATCCTGCACCCCGGGCCACCACTAAAGTTTCATACGTGCAAATCATAATTGAATTGTCTTTAATCATGTGGGTTTTATTGGCTCACCCTTTACAAGAGTATTTAGGTGATATGATATGAAACAGTAGCTAAAAAGATACCTCCAGTAACTGAAACCATATTATACAGTAATAAGGACTGTCAATATAGTAAGCCACACCCCCTGAATTAATTACTACTGTTTGATTCGCCATAGGCTATGGTAGTTTTGGGCGTGGCTTTAACGACCAATGGGTGTGTCGTCCTCACACAGCCACACCTGCCTGTGCTGCCGTGGTTACGGCTGTCAGTGTCTCCGGCGGCGACCGTGACTTAGCAAAAGCGAGGCAGCCAAAATCCCGTCCTCGGTCGCTATAGGCTGGAGCTCGCGTGCTGTCGTGACGAGCCGTGATTTGTCGTGTATTCCGGCGTGCGTCGCGCCGCCTGTCTCAGGTGCTGTGCTTTACCGTGCGCTCGCGCTGCGTAGCAACAGCCCGGATGTAGGCTGGAGGACGTCTTCGCATCAGGACCGGACCGGACCGGAGAGCTTGGAATATGGCGCTGGCGCAAACGTAACGGCGCATCCTTTCCCGGACATCCACAGCACAGGGACACGAGAGATGTGAGGAGGCTGTCGAAGGGTGCAGGTAAGAGAAACGTGGCTGGAGTGTCTGCCTAGCGACAGAGCGTCTGGTGACGCGATGTTCGGTGCGGAAACGGTGCTGTCACCCTGAAACGCTCCACTCGCCTCCTCTGTAGCACCGAAATCAACACACGCGCGCGGCGTCCTGACCTCGGGGTCGGTGTCCTTGATGACGAGATGAACGAGTGAATTGTGAGTGCAGGCTGTTGTTACAGGAGCAGATCCATTAAGAGAAAGGAAGATCATCATCTCCGACAAGGCCGGTCGGTGCTGGGGGAAGGTCGAGGATGGCACAGCTTCTCGATTTCATGCCTTCTGATCAGGTGTTAGTGCTGCTGCTGCTCGAGCCTGTCCAGAGATACTGATCGCAAAACGTTAAGCATAGAAACGGAGTGTCATCATGGCTGGCTGGCTGGAAGGAAAGGAGAAGCACTGTTGCCTTCCATAGGAAGTAAACATTGATTTCTTTTTTGCATATACTCAGGCATGGTGCTGGCACATCCATGGTGCTTTGTAGCTGTGGGCTGTTGTTTATTTATTCCAGTGCAATAAGGCAAACAAGTATGACATTAATGATAACAACACTGCGAATGTACTGAATAACTTATAACTTATTGTTATAGTTACTGTCGGAAACCACCTCTGCAAGTGTGGCAGGAAGTGTTTTCAGCTTCGCATTGATCATGTTCTAGGTGTCATGTAGCAGGGCTCTACGGAAGGACTTGATTGAATAACTCTATCTCAGTGGCAGCACTTCTGTCTCCAGTTTGGTTATTAAGGTCACTTCTGGGAAGTATATACTTATAACAAAACCACAGCCGACTGAAAGGCTGGAAAGTGCTTTTTTAAAATCTTATAAATCCATCGCCATGCATTTAGAGCCATGTGCACAATATATACCAACCTATTTATAAATCCCTCTGAAAAGAATATGGCGGCACGGTGGCGCAGTGGCTAGAACTCACAGCCGGCTCACTGCAAGAATGTCCGAGGTTCGATTCCCGGGCTCTGGACGTTTCTGTGTTTAGTTCTCCCCGTGCTTGTGTGGGTTTCCTTCAGGTACTCTGGTTTCCTCCTACAGTCCAAAAACATGCACAGTAGGCTGATTGGCGGTTCCAAATCGCCCCTAGGTGTGAGAGTGGGTATGACTGGTTGTATGTGTGTTGGCCCTGCAATGGTCTGGCGAGCTGTTCAGGGTGTACCCTGCCTTCGCCCGTAGTCAGCTGAGATGGGCGCCAGCCTCCCCGCGACCCTAATTAGGATTAAGAGATTTAGATAATGGATGAATGAATGAACATCATAAAGTAAGCAGAGAAATGATGATGCTCCGTAGCTTATGTGAGTTCTGCGATCTTGACAGTCTCTTGCAGTAGTAGCTTAGAGTCTAAGCTACTTCAGGGCTATTGGGTTGAAAGTGGTTGGAAATTTGTATGCGTCCATAATACGCAGGATCAGAACCAGTGCAAGGTGTTTCATCTCGATATTTTTCAGTACAAAAGGTTTACTGTAAAAGAGAACTGCAATGTGACAGGTGAGAGCAAGCAACCAATCAAGAGAGAGAAGACGGGAGAGTGAGAGATGGAAAGAACAGAGGGATAGAAGCTCATATATACTATAATCACGGAATGGTTTGTAGACTGACGGTCATTTCTTTTGCTTTTTAATTTGTGATAATATTTTCTAAAATCTTACATCATGTAGAACTGGTATAGGTGCAGAGCCCCATGATGGTCGCGGCATGTGTTATTTCTGGAAAGTGCATACGTACATGATTCTGAATCAAACTTTTAGCTTTCTCAAGATTTCTCAAATTCCACGAGGTGCCATATGAAATCATTTTAAGAATATTTCAACAGCTGCTGAACTATGCAAACATTTACCATCCTCTGGATAACTAACAGCTATCTACACTTGGGTCGCACCATGTACAGACTTTAACTTGCCCAGCCTCCGAAACATCGATCATGGTGACCCATGTATAAGCCACCAAGCACATACAGTATTAATATGGGGGCAAACCCACCAGAAGGCTGGGAGAGTTAGAGAGAGGTAGAAGGAAGCAGACCGAGGCAGTATGAGCTGTGGTGTTGGATCAGTACAATGAAGGATGTATTAGAATAACAGTAGAGACAGATAGGCATGGTTGGACAGTGATTTGTTTCAGGCCACTGACTGTGATGTGTTTATTTTATGATTAAAATAGCGAGCTCACTGAATGATCTGTATAAAAGGGGTAGTGCAGTGGTGGTAGTGGAGATTTGTAAATGTCAAGAGGGTGCAGGGGATGGTATGATCATGCATTGTTTGCAGAGGGTTCCATCGTAGTGAAGTGTTTAGCGTACAGAACAAATTACATAGCCGCTCTATAAATACAACTTTCCAAGTATCTGTGTTAGTCAGTTCTAATTTGCAGCTCAATTTGCAGTGCATTTTTCTATAAGTACGTTACATAAATAGGGCATTTCATGGGTCTAGGCTAAAATTCCTAACTGAAAGTTAGTAGAAATAAGTCAGTATTATTGAATATTGCTGTTTACTTTTGTTTGTTAGAAATAAAATAAATTTTGCTTTAAATAATATAACTAATAAATAATAATTAAATTAATAATACTATAAAGGGTGGCACGGCGGGGCAGTGGTTAGCATATCCACCTCACAGCAAGAAGGCCTGGGTTCGATGTCTGGACTTGGGGCATTTCTATCCGGAGTACCTCCGGGTATTCCAGTTTCCTCCCACAGTCCAAGAACATGCATAGTCTAACTGACTGTTCCAAATCGCCCCTAGATGTGTGTATGTGTGTGAGTGTGAATGGTTATGTGTGGGTTGTATGGCCTGGCAAGCTGTCCAGGTTGTACCCCACCCTCGCCCAGAGTCGGCTGAGATGGGCACCAGCCCCCTGTGACCCTAATTAGGATTAAGTGGCTTAGAGAATGAATGAATGAATTAATTAATTAATAAAACTTTAAGTAAATACGGCACAAACATTGCAGGGTAATAGGCCTGAGTATTTTAGCAAAAAAAAATTAATTAATGATATATAATTTCTAAATAAAATAATTGATTCAAACTTTCATTTGCCTAACCAAATAATCTTACAAGGGTCGCGGGGAGGCTGGAGCTTATCTCAGCCGACTCTGGGTGAAGGCGGGGTACAATCTGAACAGCTTGTCAGTCCATTGCAGGGCCAACACACACACACACACACACACACACACACACACACACACACACACACACAC
>JAOUQZ010045028.1:0-10833 GCA_028564935.1 Neosilurus hyrtlii | reverse complement strand
GAGAGAGAGAGAGAGAGAGAGAGAGAGAGAGAGAGAGAGAGAGAGTGTGTGTGTGTGTGTGTCTGTGTGTGTTTAAAGAAAACTCTACCCAGTGGTGATTCTACAGTCTGTTAATGCCCTAGGCAAGTTTTCTAGACAAGATGCCCTTCCAACCAGAGTGTAT
Organism: Neosilurus hyrtlii; assembly: GCA_028564935.1. Lineage (NCBI taxonomy): Eukaryota > Metazoa > Chordata > Actinopteri > Siluriformes > Plotosidae > Neosilurus > Neosilurus hyrtlii. The sequence continues at coordinate 10,670 of JAOUQZ010045028.1, read as the reverse complement.
AACTATGATGTTATAAATAATACAACACAAAAAAAACTTTGTATATTGCCACTGCTGTAGTAGCCCCCTACTCATCTGGGGCCTCAAGCCTTGGCTGTTGGCAAGCAGCACCTTTGACTCTACTTGGTGCAAAATATAACTGAGAGCCAGTGCAGTGTGGATAAGATAGAAGTGATGTGCTCATATCATCTGGTTCTAGTAAGGACTCTTGCTGCTGCATTCTGGACTAAGTGGAGCTTGTTTATGCACCTATTAGAACATTTAGACAGTAATACATTACAGAGATTATTCATTAATTCACTCATTATTCATCCATTCATTTGCTAAACCGCTTAATCCTACTTGAATCTCAGCCAACTCTGGGTGAAGGCGAGGTACACCCTGAACAGCTCACCAGTCCCAGGGCCAACACACACAACCATTTACACTCACACCAAGGGACAATTCGGAACAGTCAATAAGCCTAATGTGCATGTCTTTGGTCAGTGGAAGGAAACCACAATACCCAGAGCAAACCCATGCAAGTATTGGGAAAAGCATGTAAACTCCACACAGAAACGTCCTCCTGAGCCCAGTGTTCCAGGTTAACTGGTTTTTCATGTTAACTGGTGACACTGGCTTACAGACGTTTACTTTCCGCTATTTCTGCCAACATTTTCCTTACTTCCGTTTGACTTCTGCAGATTCGTCAAGACTATAAATTTGATTCAGAGTGAAATCTGACTCTCCACTTAGTTGTTCAATAAAGTTAAACATGTGTGGTGTCTATGTTTTGCACCAAGACAAATTATATGAATAAAAACATCTAATTTAAGTGTATAAACTGTTAGACAGTAAAATAAGCATTTTATTTTCTCCTCTTATTTAAGTTTATAAATGTAATTTAGTTGTTTTTGTTTGTATGATTTGTCTTGGTGCAGAACACAGAGATGATGCATGTTTAACTTTAATGAACAACCAAGTGGAGAGTCAGATTTCACTCTGAATCAAATTTATAGTCTTGACGAATCTGCAGAAGTCAAACAGAAGTAAGGAAAATGTTGTCAAAAATATCGGAAAGTAAACATCTGTAAGCCAGTGTCACCAGTTAACATGAAAACCAGATAAACTGGAACACTTGGACTCGAGCCCAGGACCTATTTGCTTTGGGGTGGATGTGCTAACCAACATGCCACCATTAATTAAAATTTTGTCCGAATAAAAAATAAAAATTTAAGTAATTTAAATCCGAGATAGCAGAATTTAGTGTTGAGCCTCCAGACTGCAACCAACCTGTATGGTTCTGGGCTACTGTAGACACATGGCGGTGCAAGAGAGGGGACCCACTCCACATGCAGATACAAATAGCTTATTCTAATTTTATAATTATACATTTATGAAAACTTACTGATTATTTCTATACTTAATTTCTGCTCATGGAGCCTCCAAAATTTTTTGAACTGTACCTTTAAAATTCATTTTTTTACTGATGAGTCACATATTCAATATACTATGTAGTAGCAAGATTAATTTACAAAAAGAGATGTTAGATTTTATTATGGAAAAACCAATATGGATTTAATAAAAAATATACATATATAAAATATACATATATACTATATTTTTTAAAAAACTTAAAAAAAATATATATGTATTTTTTTAAAACAGTAGTGTGCAGTGAAGATAATCCACCACCACTTTTGTCTTAAAGGGATCCTAATAAAATAAAATAAGTAAAACATTACTTCTCTGTATTGTATTGAACAATGCTATTGCAGGCAGTGAGAACCAAAAATTTATTCCGCAAGTATATTGAGGCAAAGGTATAGATATTAAACAAAAACACTGAAAATACAAATTTTTCAGAAAAAATTAAAGGTGACACAATTTTTTTTTACTTTTGACTATTTTTTTAAACGAGTGAACAATTTAAAAAATAGTGATGCAGTGATGATTATACACTTAACAAAATGAAGATAAATCATAAACCAAGTACTATTCAAGTATTTATTGTAATATTTGATCATATTGATGAGAATAAGTAAACAAACAACAATATACAGTAATAACAAAAATAACAGTCTCTTTTTTGAGAAAAATAGACAATATTTATTATGGCCACCCTTTACTTGATTACAGCATTTAACCTTTCAGGCATACTGTTCACATATTTTTTAATTTCTTAAAGGGTTCTCAATATGGTTTGAAGTTCATTCCTGCTATGCCCCCTCCTAAAATTTTAAAATTTTACCTATAAAGATACATATGTACTAAACAGTTATTCACAGTAACTGGAATTTCCTGCAGGGCGTGGTACTGTAAAAGTTTTAAAGAAGGTTTGGTGTCCGTCAAAACATGTCCCCTCCTAAACATTCATATATTTCCATAAAATGGGAGGTCCAACACACATGCCTGTATTTTCACAACGGGTAATTTTTGAGCTCTGAAATGTTAAAGGATTTTCTTGAAGGTCTTTTCCTAACAGATAAGCTCATCTAATAAGTAAGAATTTAAAGTAGACTTATTTAGTCCCTGTAGCACATATATGTGTTCCTGACTGTTACATTTTGATATACTCTCTCTTTCTCTTTATTTATTCATTCATTCATTCATTTTCTGAACCACTAAATCTTAATTAGGGTTGCGGAGAGGTTGGCGCCCTTCTCACATGACTCTGGGTGAGGGCAGAGTACACCCTGGACAGGGCACCAGGCCACCACAGTCTCTTTAATTATTTTTGTTCAAGTAGGAGTTCCGAGTTGAAGGATTTATTTAATTTTTCCAAATCAAAGATTCCGAGTCACTCAAATGCAGAAAGATAATGGTGTGTAACCTGTAATACCTGTTCGATAAGAGTTTATGATTAACGGTGATTGGTTAATTCTCCATAGGGGAGACTGGAGTTAGTTGAAGTAGTGGAATAATTTTTTGAAACTCATCTATTTCTGAAGAAGGGATCTCTATTTCAAAGAATACCTCCATTGCCAAAAGCAATGCAATATTCTATGCAAATGGAGCATAAAAACCTTTAAAATTGCTTAAAGGTTATAGGTATAATCCAATAAAACCAAGACTGGTTTAGGTGTTCCAACTAGCCCCACCACCAGGGTTAGATGAAACTTGGCTTGGGGTATGTTGGAACATCACATATCGTACTGTTTTGGAACTTGATTATAACTTTATTATTCTTGAGAAGATCCTTGTGTGATGTGTAGTATGGCAAAGTCAGTTGCTACAGCACGACATGGCCTCTGATTTATCTGGACCTCTGCTACTGCTCTTTCCATGACATCAGATGGGGTCTGGCCACCATTTGTTCATTCATTCATTCATTTTCTGAACCACTTAATCCTAATTAGGGTCGCAGCGAGGCTGGTGCCCATCTCAGCCAACTCTGGGCGAGGGCAGGGTACACCCTGGACAGCTCGCCAGGCCATCGCAGAGCAGAAACACGCTGACGGCTGTGCACCCTACTCTTTTTGAAAATCAGCAAGGCTTCTTTTACATGAGAGACGTGGCCTGCATTTGATAACCCAGTTACCTGCACTGGAGGGGCCACCATTTGTGACCCAGTCTGGCAAAATGAGTCACAGTGACCAAAAATTCTAAATTGAGTTAGCCACACCATTTTAAAGCTTAGAGTCTCCCCTTTTAAATGGTATGGCTAACTCAATTTAGAATTTTTGGTCACTGTGACTCATTTTGCCAGACTTTGTTTTTCGCTTATAATTCTGAGAGTCTGAAAAGCAGACACAGACTGGTATAACAATTTTGCTTTAGGATTTTGATTCTTGGAGGTTAGTTTGAACAGTGTTTCAACAAGCCCCTAACATGTTCCACCTAACCCCAATCTTGCCCTTCCATGCACACCATACAACACAGTGCACTCTGAAACATGTTTTTATCTCAAAATACAGCTAAGATTGAGTTTTTGGGGAAAAAATTCCAATATTCCAATACTGGCACTCTTCTGCTCGGACAACTTTTCTTTGTGGTGAAATATTTGGTCATAAATCTCACACAGACCTTTCTCCTCCGAACACCTAATGTTCCTTCTTTATAAAACTTCTGCTCGCAGGCCATTCGGGCCCTGAACCAGAACAATGGTACCTGGACACTATAGACTCTCCCCACACACACAAACAAAAAACTTCCACCTCAACTGATTGTTGCACAGAGCCACTTTACGGACCTTACAGACCCTTTACTGACTGAGCAACAGAGACACCTTGCCACTTTTGCACATAGACACTTTACTGACCTTAATTTTACTAGTAAGGTTGCACTGCAATAAAATAATCACATTCTATATTACATTTGCATTCTATATATATATATATACACACATATGTACATATATATTTGTATATTTGTATCCGATATTTTTTTTCTCAGATGTATATTTTATTTTATATATTTTCCTATTTCTATCCTTTTGCTCTTTATATAGATTTCATATTTATCTGACCTTTGCCCTTTTGTTTTTCTCCTTGTTACCTGATCTCCTTGTTTATTCTTTACATTCTGGACAGTCGTACTAAGCATTTCACTACATGTTGTACTGTGTATAATTTGTATGTGACAAATAAATTTGAATTTGAACTAACATGGCATCTGAGTGTTGTTGTTGTTGTTGTTCTCCCCTAAGAGGGCAGCAGTTCACCTCAGCAGTAACTAACCCCAGTCTCCCCTAATGTTAAGTTATTTGTCGGGTATGTTCCCTAGTCCTTATTAAATGAATGGATCTTTCATGGTATTGTGTACTTTATAGAAGTCAGATGCAACGATTGTATCCATACTGTTGAGGAAGGAAGAAACAAAATCAAACAAACTCATCGAAGTAAGGATTTTTTGGAATGTTCAGGTTCGGGTTCGGGTTCGGGGAGAACACAGACATGGACCCGACTGTACAGACTCACAGGCTTGTTCCCTCTCAGGAATGCGCTCGCTCGGGCGTGTGGAGACAATGAAAGAATCCTCGTCTGGGAACTGAACACATTTTTATACCCAAGACAGCAAACAGCTTTTAAATAAACATGCACCAAACACCGAGCCCGACTCAGAGCACGCCGACCATCATTAGCGCGTGCGCTCTAAAGCGTGTGTGTTTGGGTGGCGCTGGACAGTCTGGATGCACGCGCGGACATTTTATTATTATTATTATTATTGTTGTTATTAATAAATTTAACATATATCCTATAATAATCAATACCAATCTGAAGTAAAACGACTCCGTCAACTTTTAAAACGGTATTAAACAGTGAAACGCGGTTATTTTGACTCGACTTGGAAACTGTGCTTTTTGACATGGGAGTCGGTTATCACGTTTCCTTCAGTCACGTTTGCGTTTCGACTCGCCCGTGCATGTCAAGTTTGGGCAGGTAGCTGGGCCACGCCCAACCCCGGAAGTGGCGACGCTGCTCAACCTCAAAGGGCTCCACCGAATAACGAACTACAATAACGCGCTTTAACCAACATGAGAGCTCAGAAGTCGTGAAAAAAACCCCACTAGTGGAATATTCTTAATTTTTTTTCCTCCCTTGTACATTCGAATGGTGGCGTAAACAAAATGACTTGGCTGTTTTGGGGACTTTTCCTGGTTCTGACTGCAGAAACTTCAGGTGAGTCAATCAGACTTCTACCTGGAAGCTAACAGCTCGAGCTCGCTCTCAGGCCAGGTCAGGTCACGTGTGCGTGGATTTTAATTAACTGCTCAATTTATTTATTTCCTCAAACATTTCAGTAGAAAAGACAGTATTAAAACTTTATGGAGTGCATGAATTTTATTCAAAAAAGTGCCAACATGTACATAATTAAATATAAATAATGCTGAAGTACATGTAAACACTTCAATAAAAAGGAAAACTAAAAAGTAAGTCATAATAAAAAACATTCCTTATTTTACATAGACATAAGTGACAACAGTTCAGATCAAAACTTATCCTCCACATGTTTGGAGCATTTTAGAAACCCTTCTGGTGCCCGAAGGTAAATCTACAGCCTTCCAGACTAAATAAAAGAAAAAAAATATTATTTATAATAATCACTGCTGCAGCCATTTTCCACTTTATTTTTCATTTTCATTCATTTCTAAAAGCATTATCATGTCCATAGATTCTCAGGTTGATACTGACCCTCACAGACCCAAATGTCTAAATAAACACACTGAACAAAAGCAATCTTTTATTGCAACCCGCATCATCTGTCAGCATTGTGCCAAAATAAATTCAACCTACCATGCATTGTCCACTGAGCACACTGGTGGTTCATTTACTACAACACTGCACTGAAATGGCACCGCTGTTACACACTTCATGCTGGTGGGATTTATAAACACTGTTTAAAAGATAACATTGCTGTTATACCTTCTTATTTTGTAGTAAATTGTCTATTTAAAAAAAAAAAAAGGATAGTAACAGGTGGGTTACAGAGAGTGCCGTAACTGTCCCGTCAGTGTGCGTTTATAGTGGACAGTTGGTCTAAAATGTACAAGGTAGGTGTGGCTACCTAAATACGTGAATAGTGATATGGGGTGTTTATACAATAATCCCTGCTTTAATGTCTGCTGATTTTGAGATTCCTGTGTGTGATAAGACTGCACCATGAAGTTGTCAGACCGGAATGCCTAAACTCCTACTGCAAGAACAACAAATAGCTGTACTTTTTAATGTCATGTGGTTAAACTGTTCCTTATGACTCAAAACTGCAAACTGGTCTAATTGTAGTTTGTTTGTTTCAGGGTCTGGCATGTTTGCTGTACCGGTATATCTATAGTGTAATGATCAGACATCTCTTTCTCTCTCTTTCTCTCTCTCTTTCTCTCTGGCTGTTTATACACACACACACACACACACAATATGAGCAAAAGTTTGGTGACACTTGTCCATAATACTCATGTGTGTTTGTTGAAGGCTGGAATCCAGGTTTCATTTCTCTTCGCTATTATAATAAATTTCTCTCTTCTTATCAGGCTGTCGCCTAGATTTTGAAGGGATGCTGTGGGAATTTTGTGATCATTTATTCAAAAGGAGCATTATTAAGGTCAGACTCTGATGTCAGACAGGGACACCTGGGGCAATTGGGATTCTTGTTCGTCCCAAACATGTTCAGTGGGGTTGAGGTCAGTTCTCCGTGCAAGCGACTTACGTTATCCCATTCCAGCCTGTCTTCATGTCTTCATGGAGCTCACTGTCTGTGCAGGGGAATGGTCATGCTGGAAGAGGTGTGAGCCTAGTTTTAGTGATGGGAATTTTTTTTTTTTAGCGCCAACTTTGGGAAGAAGCTTTATATGGGTCTGATAGTCTTTTGACCATATTATGTGTGTGTGTGGGTATGTGTATGTCTATAGAGTGGCTTTTCACATTTTGTCATGTTACAACCACAAATGTAAATGTATTTTATTATAATTTTTGTAATAGATTTACACAAAGTAGTGCATAATTGTGTAGTGGAAGGAAAATAATGAATGGTTTTCAAAATTTATTACAAATAAAAATCTGAAAAGTGGGGTGTGCATTTGTAGGTTTATACTCTGACTGCGCCATTTTAACACATGAATATGCTTTGATCTAAGCCATTCTGTTGCAGCTCTGGTTGTATGTTTAGGGTCATTGTCCTGCTGAAAGGTGTACCTCCAACCCATCCGTAGGGCTGTTTCATCAAGAACAGAATTCAATTCTCTCCACTGTGATAAAAATAGTAGCTTTTATCTGATAATTCTGAATCGCACTCCTAATTACTAACTTTTACTTTTGGAGGGGTATTTTCATACAATCTAGAAAGACGTTCTGCTGCTTGTAAGCTCTATTTATAATCCAAGTGGCTTTGTTGGGATCCTTTGTCAAAAATGTCTTCTCCGGAAAGTAGACATTACATGTGGAGGACAGAAGTGCTTTTTATCAGATATTAATTGCTTTTTCTAAAGCAGCATAGTACTGTATAACTTGCTGAAAAATATAATTGGGATTGGATGTGAAATACTTTCTGTACAGAGTTCCACATCAGCTTGATAAGCATGTCCTTCAAAAGGTGTCTTCTCCAGAAAACCACAATGATCGTCACTGATGTTGTTGTTACTGCATTTAATAATATATACAACTAATATTGCATGAAAGCTGCTCAGATAATGTGTTTAGTGAGCTTTTATTCTGATATATTACAAGCCGACTTATTCTAGAGACCATGTACCTGCTATACTTTCACCCCATGTAATTTAAACCCATCAGACCTGTAGCTCTGATACTTCAAACAAAATATTCCAGTCTCATAAGATGTTGACTGGTAAAAAGACCCCACAAAAACTAGGAGTTTTAATTTTGAGCTACCATGAACCCAAAAAGTGTACCCTGATTGTGAGAGCCCATTAAGTCTTTTGCAGACTCTAACAGGTTTTCTTTCAAGATTGCCCTGTATTTGGCTCCATCCATCTTTCCATCAACTCTGACCAGCTTCTCTATCTCTTCTGAAGAAAAGCATCCACATAGCATGATGCTGCCACCACCATGTTTCTGGGTGTGGATGATGGATTGAACAGTTCTCAGTGAGATGTTCAAAGCTTGTTTTTTATGACCTAAGCCTTTAGCGTGTGTGTGTGTGTGTGTGTGTGTGTGTGTGTGTGTGTGTGATCTTGAATCGATTTTCTGTAGAACAATGCTCGATACGTGGAAGTAGAGCAAAATCCCCTGAGTGTTATTTTTTCCCACATACAATATATATATATATATATATATATATATATATATATATAGCTTAACATTTAGATCAGCTTTCAAAAATGAAAGAAATGTAAATAGTTTTTGGCTGTGGATTTATGTCAGTAAGACAGCAATCCCAACATTCATATTTATACATAGCAATAGTGTAGAGATTAGTTGAACAAGAAACAGCAATCTGGAACAGTATAAAGGATGGACTGGCCAAGACTCCACTCAAACAAATTTTGGATTTGATTAACAAATTAGTCACAAAGATCACAAGACCGTCTTAAGAAACAACTACAAACTATTTGGAACATGGTGCTACAGAAAGAAAAAAATGGCTAGCACATCCACCGCACAGCAGGAAGGTCATGGGTTTGAGTCCTGGCTTGTGCGAGGGTGTTTTTGTGTGGATTTGGGTTTCCTTCCACAGTCCAAAGACATTCACATTAGGTTAATTAACTGTCCCAATTGGTTGTGTGTGTGCTGGTCCTGCAAAGGACTGGCACGCTTTTTAGTGTGTAAATGGTTAAATAAATAATTATCTTTCTTTAAATAATAAACACTAATAAAATATTAATTGTAAAATCTTTTCAAAAACCTCTTTTTTAATATTTGACAGGTGGTCTAATGAATTTGTCAATATACACAGTGTATATATAAAATAAAAGAAAACCGCTAACTGAACAAAGTGTTTGTATTCTGCAAATCTAAACAAAGGTAGAATTTGATGACTGCAACTCAACACTGAAGTGAGGACAGCGGCATATTTACCAGTGTGTTACATCATCTTTATTTTTAATTACCCTTTTTAATTGTTGGTGTGAGTGAGGTTACCAATTGCTACAGTTTACAAATTTTGTGAATCTTTTCACTGTTATGTACTGTAAGGATTTAAATTCTCTGCAGTCTTGTGTTGAGAAATGTAACTTTAAACTTAATAAAAATTATCTTCTGAACTTTGGCACAAAATGGTGCATCCAAAGATCTTTTGGATCCAAAAAAGTCTTTGGTGGATGCTATTTGATACCCAATCATAGTACTTCACCTGCTAACAATTACTATAGGACTGTTACTTAAATATTCTCTAAACTTTAAGATCTTATTTTACCTCTGTCCCAACTTTTGTTCATTGTTTACACACAATAAATTCTAACTCTTTTCATATTTACCAAATACTGTACAGTTAAGTTGGACGGACAAAATACTGAATCTTCTGAAATTGAAAAGATTTTCCCCAGTTGAATAAATGTTCAGGTAGATTTTCGTTTTTTATTTAATTTTGGGAAGTAACCCAAATTCATGGAAATTGCATTACTATGTAAAATAAATTATTCTTAAGGTGTACTTGTGCACTATCACTTAATCCCTTTTGCAGTATTTATGCAGTCAATATCTTCATGAAGCCTACATGTGTACGGAACCTTGTTTTCCTGGAGAGTTAAAATGGTTCAAGCTATTTTCCCCCTTGTAATAAAGTTCTTTCTTATTCATTAGTTTTTAGGCTAATGATACAGCCATTTTCCAGCAGAACATTTTATGAATAATGTATGAGCTATCTGGAGTAGGGAATAGGTCAGTAATGTTAATGTATAAATTGTACAGCTTCATATAATCAGCAGTTTTTCAACAGCTTGATCATTTAATGGAACATTTCAGCATTCAGAAGATGCAACACTTATTGTTTTTGCAGAGGGAAACCCAGTGAGTGTAATCACAGATCCTCACACCAAGGTGACCATAAGCAGAATACCAGAGGGTCCTAACTGCTCTGTGTGTGTGGGTGAAGGCTCCTCCCAGGCTTGTGATTCAAAATATGTCATCAGTGATCGTCAAAACACTCAGGTGTACTTCACCTGTAGCAGACCTCAGGACGTCTTCACTGTTATGATTACTAGGGACTTTGGTAAGTAAAAACAAAGGGGTATTCTAATTGCTATCTCTTTTCTGTTTCATTCTGACCATAGCATCTACTAAGCATGGTTTATTACATGT
>JAOUQZ010045027.1:0-10833 GCA_028564935.1 Neosilurus hyrtlii | reverse complement strand
ATATTTTATTTTATTTTATTCTATATATTTTCCTATTTCTATCCTTTTGCTTTTTATATAGATTTCATATTTATCTGGCCTTTGCTCTTTTGTTTTTCTTCTTGTTACCTGATAGTTTATTCTTTACATTATGGACAATTGTACTAAGCATTTCACTACATATTGTACTGTGTATAATTTGTATGTGACAAATAAATTTGAATTTGAATTAAATCAGTGCTATTAGCATCTAGTCCAATGCTAATAGGTTAAATGTGTGGAATGACGGTCCTAACTTCAGTTGTAAACATCCTATTGAAACAATTCTGTAAATGAATGAATTAAAATCAAGTCCAGCCCAGCCCAAAACGATGGGAGCCGAGAAAGAAAGTACTTTTCATAACTATAAGGAAATATAACCCTTCAAAAACAAGCGACGTCTTAGCAGTCCAACTCAGTGGATCCACCAGACAGTGATCCGAGCACTTGAAGTTTTATCATGAAGAAACTGGGCCATCAGGAATGAGCATTTCAGTACTCCTTCTCTGACAGGCGAAACAAGCCCTAAGGCATATAGCGCAGCCTGGGTCCCACAGAAACGATAAAGACATCAACACCTAGACTAGGAGACAGTTTACTGATTGATCCAAAGCTTTAAGTCTGGTGGGAATATTTACATCCAAGAAACACAGTTACGCTTTGTCTATTTCTTGTTTACTGAGCTGATCAGTTTTGGCTTACATCAAGCTGAAGAAATTTAGACCAAAAGCAAGGTAAATCTGTAGTATTATCCTACCACGTATAACTCCAGTGATATTCTCAGAATGAAGAAATAATCAAAATAAAAATGTATTCATCTATACACATACATACAGCTAAGCCGCCATCCTGTTAGATGAAAAACTTCAGTTAAAAATCCAGAGAAAAAGTCTACTGTGAATTCAAGCCTGAAGAGAATTATCAACACGCGGATTCCAGTGTTTCATTTCTAGTGTTAGAGGGGTATCGAGATTCCTTTCAGCAATTATTTATTTTTTTCCTTTCAGCCATAGAGGAAAGAAAGAAAGAAATCTCCTCTGCATTTCCCAACTACGGTCTGGAACAAAATTAAGAAAAGTGAAGAACAGCTTACCAGCTGATTTCCACGTTCACTAGTAACATCTGTTAAGTTAGTTTAATTATCCGTGTAACAAGTTCATATTTCGTGTTGTGTTGCTCAGCAAAAGTTCATCTACCTACTTGAGTTAAATTGCATGTTTTTCTATGCGAGTCTAAGCAATGGTGGTGTAAGAGCCACAATTTTTTGGATTTCACTTTTGTTATTAATAATAAATCTGCTTTTTAAATTGGTGACGCAGTAGCCTTATTGGGCTTCCTGTGGTGGCATGGACATGAGACAACCATCCAAGTCATTGTCCATGCCAGTGGGTTTTCGCTTGCAGATACTGACACACAAAAACAGATTGTCTTGGTGTCTATCTTGGGTTCATCTAAATTATGCAAGGTGCACTGACATTTTCATATTAAAATTTGTATTTATTTATTTATTTTATGAAAAGCCAAATGGGGAAAAAACTTTGCCTTCAACTGTATCACACAGCATAATTTCTACAATAACACAGATTTATTTTAATTATATCATTAAATATATATTATATTTATTATATTATTTACAAATAGCTAGCTCTATGAGCTCATCGAGTACTATTAGACTGCATTACTAAAGATTATTTGCATTAGTGATTACAGCATCTTCACTTCATTATCGCTCACCTTCTTCACTAAGCATGCAGTCACTGAGGATGAGCTCGGAGAAAAGGGTGTCTTTTTGAAGTGTCTTGCCAAGCACGGAGCAGGACTCCACTGTCAGGCTTTGGCCACTCAGGTCCAGTTTGCTGCCACTGGCTGCAGGTCGAACCTCCTGCAGCTGAGCCAGGACCGACTCCTGAGGCTCCACACATGATTCATTACACAGCCGCTGGTAGGTTCTTCTGAAATCCTCCATCACTGAATGAAGCCAGGTGTCTCTGTGTGGCTGTCTCATCCACTTTCACGCCCACTCATGGTGCTACAGAAAAACACGAGATGAAAAGACAGGTTTGGTAAAATGGGATGTTGTGATGAGGATCTTCTGGATTGCCATTGTATTCATGTATAAACTTTTAAACCGCTACAGGACAAGAGTAGACCTAAATGATCTGCTCCTGATCCTGACATAGTTCCACAGCTGTGAATTTAGACATACATGGTTCATTATGATACCAATCATGCTTCAAACTTAATGCACTTGTTTATTCCCAAACCACACTCTTTCTTGGGAGGGAAATTTCCACCTGGATACTGTAGTGTGCCTAAAACCACTTGTAAAACTGCTCTGTGCTGCTGCAGCGTTTGTTTGTCTATGGAGGCAGTGAGCCGCTGCTTGGATTTTATGGCTTAGTGATGTACCCATATTTCACTCTACCCCAGTTAATGAAGACTTTCTAAAGTTCAGGTTACTGTCTGTGTTGTGTGGTCTCACCGTATCGGTCTCTTCCACATTCTCTGGTTTCCTCCTTCCTAAGCATGCTGATCAGTGATTTAGTGATATTAAATTACCCTTAAATGTAACTGTGTGTCTGCATGGTGCGCTGTGATGGACAGGCATCCCTTCCAGGATGTATTCCTGCCTTACATCCAGTGTGGATAAGCTCATATTCCTGCCTGATGTCCTACGCCTGATTGGATTTTTCATCATTGAAAAATCACTCCCGGCTGTTGAGGATGGTCAAAAATATCACCATGAGATTTCTGAGGATGGTATTACATAAAAACTATAGAGCTTGCAATTTAAGTGACTGAATCACTGAACTCCATTAATAATGAACAGGATCAGTTTAGTACAACAAATTTAAAGCTAAAACTATGATTCATTCATTCATTCATTCATTCTCTGAACTGCTTCATCTTACTAGGGTTTCGGAAAGGCTGGAGCTTTTCTTAGCTGACACTGGGCGATGGTGGGGTACATGACGAACAGCTCACCAGTCCATTGTAGGGCCAACACATGCGCAAACATTCACACTCAGACCTAGAGGCAATTCGGAATAGCCAATTAGCCTAATGTGCATGTACTTGGACTGTGAGAGGAAACTGGAGTACCTGGAGGAAACCCACACAAGCACATGAAGAACATGCAAACACACCCGAACCCATGACCTTCTTGCTGTGAGGCAGGTTTGCTAAAGACTACACAACCATGCTGCCCAAAAACTTATTAACATTCAGAAATTAATTTGATGCTCTGATTACTCCTACATTGCTCATATGTGCCCGTAAACAACCGCATGTTTTACTCTCTAACTTTTAGACGCTTTAACTTTAATATTTTCTATAATCATATACAATCCAGAATTACCCAGATCACGATGGGTTCCCTTCTGAGTCGGGCTCCTCTCAAGATTTCTACCTGACGCCATCTCAGGTTGTTTTCCTTGCCACCTCTTACTTATATTTATCGATTTAAAATGTATACCTGTATTTACAGTGAATATTTCTGTAAAGCTGCTTTGAGGCAATGCACATTGTTAACACCACTATACTAGTGTTAGGATATGGGGAATTAACCTGAAATGAGTGAGTAAAATAACATTTCTGATCTCCTGTATGAATAATATGATGTTTATCACACAGTACAACATCCTTCTGTATGATTTATTGGTTAGAGTATCTTATAAGTGCTATCTTTTATTGTGATTTTATAGCAAATGCAAACTAATGACAGTGAGAAGTAAAATATATATTTGTCCATTACATACAAATGACTAAGTGCATGTAAACAAACAACGAGCTACATGCGATAACAAGCAGAAATTGTACAAATTGTTACACAAAAACGTTAGTTATCAAGACTTTTAGCTAATAAAGCGTATATTTTTTTGTCAAATTAATGAAATAGTGTAAATAAAAGCATCTTACCGTATAATATTCAAAACCATACCAACACTTCACTGTTTCTTTTGACAGTTTAAACTTAACCAGGAAGTGAATCGTGATATCCGCAGCACGGAACTCTGGGAAATGTAGTTTCACACGTGTGCTTCATTTTATTTTCATTCATTACTTCATTCCTTTTCTGAACTGCTTAATCCTATTTAGGGTCGCAGAGTACACCCTGGACAGCTCACCAGGCCATCGCAGGACTATTTGTTTGTTTGTTTGTTTGTTTGTTTTCCCCCAGTGCAGCTGACTGGGTTATCAAAGGCCGACCATGTCTCTCACTGTCTGTGGTGAGAGGCGTGTAAAAGAACCATTGCTGATTTTGGTACTGCCGTCAGCGTGTTTTGGCCCTGCGATAGCCTGGAGAGCTGTCCAGGGTGTACTCTGCCCTCACCCAGAGTTGGTTGAGATGGGCGCCAGCCTCCCCACGACCCGAATTAGTATTAAGCGGTTCAGAAAATGAATTAATGTGTCTTTGTTTGTTTTTACTGAATATTTCATTAATATATACTAACATTTACATATTGTTACACATCTTAAGAATCTTCAAATGAGAATTTCTTTGCTAATTGGTTCACATCTACATAGAATATACCATATTCAATGGTGAGCAAATGTCTAATTAGGCCACAGGGGGCAGCTGTAGCCTAATGGTTAGAGAAGCTGGTTTGAGATTCGATTCCTGAACCAGCAGGAAAAATGTGTGGTGGCAGGAGGAGTGTGCAGCACCTTTCCTCCTGGTTGAAGTGCCCTTGAGCAAGGCACCTAACCCCCAACTGCTCTCCGGGCACCACAGTGTGTGGCAGCCTGCTGCTCCGAGTGTGGGCATGTACTCACTGTTCACGTGTGTGTGTGTGTGTGTGTGTGTGTGTGTGTGTGTGTGTGTGTGTGTGTGTGCGTAGTTTGGATGGGTTAAATGCAGAAGCCAAAATTTCCCTTGCAGGACTAATACAGTATAAAAGAAGAATAAAAAATGAATTAAAACCAGTACCCATATAGGCTGCATTTGCTGAGCCATTTGCATGAATGAATTAAATTGCACTATATGAGTCTCCTGAGACTTATTCTTTTATTATTATTTTGTTATTATCTAGTCTATTAGGTTAACTTGTGTTTGTATCATTTGACTTCAAGCACTGGGTCTGTGGTATGCACTTTATTTGGAGGTAACTGTTTCTACAGTGGCGTAACTTAGGATATTCATTGATTGCATTTCTTCAGCCATGTTTTTTGTTGTTGTTGTTGTTGTTATTCCTCAATCATTCACAGTACAAGAGTCTCCAACTTCAGCATGTATGAACAGAGACTATACTGCATTGGACCAGAAACTGACCTTCATTCTCATCTTCATCTCCTTCTGCTTAATCCGGGGTCAGGTCGCGGGGGCAGCAGCCTAAGCAGTGAGGTCCAGACGTCTCTTTCCCTAGCCACTTCCACCAGCTCTTCTGGGGGGACACAGAGGCATTCCCAGACCAGCCGAGAGACGTCCCTCCAGCGTGTTCTGGGTCAAGCCCGGGGTCCTCTTTCCGGTTGGACATGCCCGAAACACCACACCAGGAAGGCGTTCGGAAGGCATTCTTATCAGATGTCCGAGCCACCCCAACTGGCTCCTCAT
Organism: Neosilurus hyrtlii; assembly: GCA_028564935.1. NCBI lineage: Eukaryota > Metazoa > Chordata > Actinopteri > Siluriformes > Plotosidae > Neosilurus > Neosilurus hyrtlii. The sequence goes on along the minus strand of JAOUQZ010045027.1, from coordinate 5,261 downwards.
AACACGGATGAGCAGCGGTTCTACTCCGAGCTCCATATATGACAGAACTTCTCACTTTATCTCTAAGGGCAAGCCCTACCACCATGCAGAGGAAGCTCATTTCAGCCACTTGTATTCGCAATCTTGTTCTTTTGGTCACTAACCAAAACTCGTGACCATAGGTGAGGGTAGGAATGTAGATCGACTGGTAAATTGAGAGCTTTGCATTCCGGCTCACCACGAAGCTTCTATTTACAGCAGGGGCTGCATCAATCCGCCTGTCAATCTCCCACTTCATCCACCCCTCACTCGTGAACAAGACCCCGAGATACGTGAACTCCTCCACTTGGGGCAGGACCTCATTCCTGACCCGGAGGGTGCGTTCCACCTTTTACCGGCTGAGAACCATGGCCTCGGACTTGGAGGTGCTGATTCTCGTGATTCTCAGAAACTGACCCAATAAAGCTTATTTTTCTACATATCCACCACACTAAATAATATAATTACACAATTATTGTTTAATTACACACACTTACCTGTCTCCCACTCCTGTTTTCCTTATCTCACCTGACAAGAATGCAAAAAAAATAATGAAACCTGTATTAGATAGACTTATTAGTATTAGTATATATTAATATAAACCTGTATTAGATAGGCCCAAACTGGAGATTAACAAAGTGTAATCATACATTTATGTAACCAAGCAGGAAAAGTATTGGCTCATACACATGGAAGGTCAGGGAAGGGGAGTCCACAGTGAGGTTTAGTCATGATGTAGTACATTGGAATGAAAAATCCCAGTGTAGAAATCGGTTATGGCAGCTTAACAGGTTTTTTCACTGAGTGCATTTTATTTAAAACCAGTGACTCTGCCTTCTCTCAGTATGAAAACAAAGTTTGATAACTTCTCACTGGCCACTTTATTCGATACACTGGTACCCTGCTCATTCAACTGATACAATATCCAGTCAACCAATCATGTGGCAGAGTGCAACGCAGAAAATTATCCAGATACAGGGGAAGAACTTCACTTCATATTTCCATCAAAATATCAGTGTTCATAATATGAACTCGGTAAATTTGATCATGGCAAGCATGTTGGGGGCAGATTTGGAGTATTTCATCTGTTATTGGTCGTGGAAATTTCACACGCAACATAGTTTACAAAAGATAATAAGAGAATAAAAACCTCCAGTGGATGACAGAAAGGTCAAAGTTGGATAATTAGACTGGATTTGATTTGAGAGGAAGGCTACAGCACTATAACTCACTTCACACTCACTCACTCAGTCACTCATCTGCTGAACCGCTTAATCGTATTAGGGTCGCGGGGAGGATGGAGCCTATCTTAGCCTATCCCTGGGGGATGTGGGGTACAGCCTGAACAGCTCATCTGAGATCGCAGGGCCAACAAACACAACCACGTGCAAACTTCACACGGAAATGCCCGAGCCAAGACTCAAACCCAGTACCTTCTTGCTGTGAGGCAGACATGCTAACCACTATGCCACCCAGCTGCCACTCAAATAACAGTTTTCATTCATATAGCCTACTTTGCAATAAAATTAAATGAATGTATGAAATCATATGAATGAGTCTCTGAGAAATATGATTTCAATTTATTATGGCAGAGAAGTGTATAGAATAGATACACTGTGTTTTGCATAGGGAGGTTAGTATTTAAATGTGGAAAAACATGCCAATGAGGAAGACCATCCCAGCTGCCACTGATCAAGTAATTTGTTTGTCTTCAGCAGACAGTAAAGAACCGAGTACACTTCAGAGTTAATCCACTGTAAGATGCAGGTCCTGAAATCATATCTAATCATGATCATCGTCTGTGTCCTGCCTGAATGACTAACAGCCCACTGCACTCACAGCTATCATGAAGAGCCTCAAGCGGCCAGTTATGAAACACATGAACTGTCTTTTCACCCCACTCGACCCATATATATGCCGACTGTCCCAGTATCCGCTACCATCCGCCTTTCTGTATAATCCATCTGGAGAAAAAGGAAAATTATGCCAGACTCCAGTTCAGCTTTTAACTGTCACCCTACAACCACTGAGGAAAGCTAAGTCTGCTGGGTGTGACTGCGTCCTTCTAAAACTGAGTTCCGGGCTTTTCGAATAGGAGGCCACAGTCCTTCAAGATCACTACTCTTTTAGTACTCCCCAGGGCTGTATACTCAGCCCACTGCTATTCACAATGCTGACACATGGCATGTAGAGGCTAGAAAAAATGAACTCCCTCCTCCCATCCTTACAACCTTTCAGAGAGTGACAATAAAGAACATCCTGACTAGCTGTCTCCCTGTGTGTTATGGAACATCAGTGTCTTTCTACTGACCGTTGATACTTCATACAAAAACTACTGCATCTGCGACTCTTCATCCACTTACCATCCGTGCCATCAGCAGAAAATATGGCTGCACATGGCACTTCACAAAACTGCATCATACATTTTATAGAAAGCTGTATTTCTGCTACCCTAAAAACAGTTTACAGTTCACATTCTGTGAATTTATATTCATGTTGTAATCATTTTGTTTGCATGGCACTTCATGTAGCATTGCATGCTTCTCTGCATTACACCATGGTCCTGAAGAAACAGCATTTAGTTCTAATGTATACGCCTATGAGCGATATTAAAGAATGACGATAGAAACTCACATGACTTGATTAAAGGTGCTCATTCACTCCTCGGGTATATTAAATAAAAATGAATAAATTTTGTTCTCTTGAAAACAAAATAAGATCAGCCACAATGTCTATCTGAAATCTGCTTACTCCTGTTCGCGAGTGGGTGAAGGTGGGGTACACCATAACCACCTCGCTAGACCATCACTGGGCCAACACACATAATCATTCACACTCACACTTTGTACAAATACCACATAAATTTTGCCATCTTTGTTATTTGTCTTGAAATAGTGTACCTTCTTTTATTTCTTAAGACTTGATCTTCCACAAAGTCTACAAAGTGTTGCACTGCCAATTTATTGCGAATGCGCAAGATTGTTCCTCTTGTTATTATTATTGTAAACAGAAACAGAACAAAAACAAGACAAAAAAAAGGTTAATAAGAGATAATAAGCCAGTGAGCTGGGGTGGTTTCACTAGAAAACCTTCATATTCAATCAAAAGATAATAATGGATAATAGATAATGGACGATGAAGCACATAGGGCATTCACTAATCGATGGGAAGTTGTTCCTTTACTGATTTACACAGTTCTCCTTCGTAATGTCTACTTAAGGAAAGTCCTCTACAGCAGTGAGCCAATGACATCTTTCTCAGTTAGGGTCTTATACTAACAGAGCTGTGTTTTTGGCACTATTTTTATTGTGACATTTTTTGTGCAAAAATGTGCATTATTTAGCTGTAAACATACTAATAAGCACACTAATTTCTCAGTACATAAACACACACCAGATTTTTAAAAATTAATCAAAATCTTGTGGAGATGAAATAGTTCATTGGAGTTGTTACGGTGCCTGCACACATTCTTGTATGTACATAACGTTTTACAAAACCAGCGAAATTAAAATGTGAACAATTTTGTATTTTATATACTACATGTTAACAGGTCATGTCACTGTAGGGTTTTTTGCCTCACTGCACTAATCCGATTGTCAGTGTGTCATCATGACCCCTCCTCCTGCTGCTCTTCTATTTGCCAGAAATTCACATCATCGAGAGCAGTCCTACGCTCTCGGCAAAACAGAGAGGAGGGACGCGAGAGAAGGACAAGGACAAACACGTCAGTGGAGGACACACAGTGGAGTTTCATATACATTCTAGACTTTCTAAACAAGAGAGAGAAAATGTAGGTGAGATGGTTAGACCCTATTTTAATACAATAAGTAATTTTTTAAAAGGATTTGATTCAGTGAAACTCTGTGACTCATATAATAGTAATAATAAATAATTTCACTACAATTATTGATTTTAAAAGTACATGAAACTGAACAGTTATTTGCTTCAATTTTGCACATATTAATATTTGCACTATTCCATGCAGTACCACAGAAGAAGAGTTGGGCACTGAATCTGAGCTAAACCTTGTTTTTCTCGAAGTCATGACTGCTTGCATCTTCATACGAGGAGGAAAGATTGTAAGTAATCTCACATCCTTAAACACTCTGCAGTCACATTTGTAAAATGAAATTGGTTAATTGTCCAGCATCACTTCATGTGATGGGTAGATAGATATAGATAGATGTAATTTACTGATCTTGTGGAGAAAATTATACATATCTATATTATATGAGTTTTCAGAACCTTTTCCAGTTATTGTAATGGATTTTCTGCAAAAAATTTGTATCAATACTTATACCTAAGAAATGCAAGCATACCATCTATAGCCAGATAATTTTACTTATGTCTGTATATTAAGTCTTACTTTACTTAAATTTATATCTGTATATTAAGTCACACCAAAACCAGGGTTCACTGTGAATGAGGCAGTAACTATTGTGTTTAGAAATTACCCTAATGATGAATCCTGTTTTTTTTTTACTTAAATTTAAACTGAAGTGTAAGCACTACATGCTAATTTATGAAAAAAATATTTACTCAAGCATCAAATATTCCATAAGTTTTCTTTTATTATTATTATTATTATTATTATTTTATTATTTTTTTTTTTAAACTTCTGTACAAGCAGTTACTCCTTAAAAAACTGAACTTTACATTTTTTACTCATTTTATAAAAACTCAACTGGATGCACAGATTTATTTTTTTTTCCCTAGGAAAAAAAGATACAATTCTATTGAAAACTTTCATCATTTAATCTTTTTATATAAAACAAATCATTAGTTACATTTAGCAACTACAGCACAACAAGATATTAACCCCCAGTTAAACTGATTAATAACAGAACTCTGTTTTTTGCTGTTTTTTGATACCATAATATGTGTGGCAGGACACATGATGGGAGTGTTGCATATAATAGATCCTTCAACAAACAAAAATGGAAGACAGTATTATATGTCTAAAAAAAGACAGGAACTACCTGAATCATTTTAAGTGCATTTTGTGTGTGCTGTGTGTATGACAGATTATGCGTATTTCAAAAACTGCTATATATAAATTGTTTCGAATTGTCAATAATAAGTTAAATATTATATATTATCTAGACACTAAATGAGTTGGCATGGAATGACACATACATACACACACTCACACATGCACTCACGCATGCATGCAGACACGTATATATATATATATATATATATATATATATATATATATATATATATATAAAAAAATAAAAAAT
>JAOUQZ010045026.1:0-10833 GCA_028564935.1 Neosilurus hyrtlii | reverse complement strand
TGCAGCTCACAAAACCTAAAACACCAACAAGGACTTTTAATTTGTATAACATGCTTTTACTGCACAATAAATTATTCTATTTAAATTACTCATTTTCTAAACATATCATCTTAATAAGAATCAAAACTTAAACGCGGTGAAGAAATCTTTTCTGCATCAACCCCCTGATTTCATATTCGTTTAATAAACTGTGAAAACACCCAGAAATCTGATTAAGGCTCAGGATGGAAGGATGGAAGGATGGAAGGATGGAGGGAGGGATGGAGGGATGGAAGGATGGATGGAGGGATGGAAGGATGGAGGGATGGATGGAAGGATGGAAGGAGGGATGGAAGGATGGAGGGATGGAGGGAGGGATGGAAGGAGGGATGGAGGGATGGAAGGATGGAAGGAGGGATGGAAGGAGGGATGGAGGGAAGGATGGAGGGATGGATGGAGGGATGGAAGGATGGAAGGAGGGATGGAAGGAGGGATGGAAGGAGGGATGGAAGGAGGGATGGAAGGATGGAGGGATGGAGGGAGGGATGGAGGGATGGAGGGATGGAAGGATGGATGGAGGGATGGAAGGATGGAGGGATGGAGGGATGGAGGGATGGAAGGATGGAGGGATGGAAGGATGGAGGGATGGAGGGATGGAGGTGCTGTGTACCTTCAGGACCGTAGACGCGTCTCTGAACATTCTGGGTGCGGCGGCAGAAACGCTGCTCATTACAGAGTCTGTAAGGCAACAAATTGTGAATTAATAACCTCAGGATCATCAAACAGGATGAAGGGTTTTCATCTCAAACTTCAGAAACGAAATGAAATATTCACCCTGAACAGGATCCCGTTTCAACTCCTGTGGCTTCACGGCGCTCGCAAACAAACCCTGAAATCACAAACACAGAACCTTCGAACTGGACGCTTGTGGGTGTCGTGGATATTTACAGACTGTTTATTCTTCCAGTTTCGGACTTTATTTTAAAAGAAAGTGACCAACCATGAGTTTGCGCTCAGCTTTCAGGGAACGGACAGAATAAGGCAGAATTTTCTGGGGGTAACTGCTGCGTCTCCAGCTGGTCTGAACGATTCTTTCATCCAGAAGATCCTCCACCACGTCGCACTCTGAACCCACACAAGGACAAACACACCGCAGACCCTCCGTGAGAGACACACCGGCAGCACGCAGTAACACCAACACGCTGCGGGGCTCGGAAACACTGAACCACTGAACGGATCCGGTCATGAAACCTGGAGCCTCTCAGAACATTTCCCTCATCACCGCCTCACCTTCACGGTTCTCCTCTGCAGCTTCTTCCCAACAAGCTCCAGCCACACTGACGTTCTCCTGCACCGAGACCTCAAAGTTCTACCACAAACCAGCAAAAAAACAACAAAACACAAACAGATAAACTAGTGAAAGACGGAGTTTCGAGTAGAAACTGTAAATAAAAGTCCTGAACGCACTGATAACATTTCCTGTAAGATCTTCTCCACGTCGCTTTGCTTCAGTTCCGGTTGATGTTCCAACAGTTTCACAAGTAAACTTTTATACTTCTCCAGCTGGTGAGTAACGATTCTCTTCGACTTGATATTCACTCGGAAATCTTGATGTTTCTCCACAGTGGAGTTCGGAACTCCGTCAATATCCGCCATCTTTAGCGCCAACTTTTCAAAACAACCAGATCCGGAAGTGGAAATAGTCGTTAATCTGACCCGGAAGCGGAACCTCCTGAGCGGCTGTACCATAGACATCTAAATACGAATAGAGTGGACGCGCCGTCCGTTTTCGCCATCTTGGACGATGTTCCTTCGGCATCAACAGCGTGGAAAGAGAGAGAAAAGGAAGAGTTTCGGGTCAGAATGCTTTGTGATAAACTGTAAAATTTACAGTAACGACGCAGCAGATCTGCAGGGGAACATTTCACAAGTGCATGATAACGACAGGCCTCTAAATCGTTATAAACCCGGGTTAGAGGAGTGTGAGTGTGAGGATGGGCCTGGTGTTTTCACTGTAATGTGCACGTGGGAGGATCCAGTAGGACTCAGTACTTACATGTGAAAGTATGAAGTTAATGTAAACTCATTCTTTAAATGTGTGGGTTTATGATTGGGAACCTGATCTTATGAGTATAAAAAACACTCCTGCAGCAACACTTTCTACACCGTACACATGTTCTATATATTCATTATATTATAGTAGTATTGTTATACATGTACATGCTTGTTATATGATATTAAGTTCCAGTTATACATTACAGGTGTGTGTGTGTGTGTGTGTGTGTGTGTGTGTGTGACACCCTGAATGCTGCTGTACATGAATTTTTAGGTTTCCCGATCAGGAACAGTCTCATTGGGTCGCTGTGTGCGGGGCAGATGCAGCTCCCTGGAAGTCGGCCTTAGTGCAGCGTCCACTTTGAACACACGTCTAGAATTATTTCATTTTAATTTTATACCAACAAGCACCATCCATAGACCAATAAATATGTTTATATATATATACACTGTATATTCTAATTACTGGCAAATGTATTGGTTTTGTATTTATTTAACTGTTCTATTTAAACAATAACTTTATTATTATTTGTTTTAAACAAGTAACTTATTGTTTTCTACAATAAACAAGAGTAAAATATGCAGCACTTGGAATAAAAATGTTTGTATGTTGCAAATATCACGAGTGGATGAGGGATAATTATGTCATGTCATTTTCTGAAGCGCTTAATCCTAATTAGGGTCGCGGGGAGGCTGGTGCCCATCTCAGCCGACTCCGGGCGAGGGCAGAGTACACCCCGGACAGCTCGCCAGGCCATCGCAGGGCAGAAACACGCTGACGGCTATGCAGCTACTCTTGACGAAAATCATCAATGGTTCTTTTACATTCCTCCCACCACAGACAGTGTGAGACACGGCCGGCCTTTAATAACCCAGTTAGTGGCACTGGGGGGACAGCAGTGAGAACCCGTCAATAGTGGGGCTTGAACCCCCGACCTTGGGAGCCGTAATCCACCTTAGCACCAGGCCACCACTGCCCCAGGGATAATTATATTGTTTTTAATTAATAAATAAATGTTTTTATTCTGTACTGTGTTTCCACAACAATAAAAATGAACACACTGATATTATGGTATCATGTTTCTGCCAAATAAACCCCCAGATCGCTTTCTAGTGGCATTAAAACATTTTCTTTATGCTCAGTTCAAGTAATTTTAAAGTAATTACAAGTAATTGTTATTTATTGTCTTGAGGGGCAATGATTTGTTTTAGTAACTTACATTTTTCACAGTGCAGTTAAAACACATCTCTGTTTTACATTTTTCTGACTGTGGGAGCTGAATGATGTGAAGGAACGAACACGCTGCAACATGTCAGACTTCCTGTAAGAGTTAATGTTCTAAATGAGATCATCGGTTAAGATAAATAAAGAAATAAATAAATAAGGACACATTCACTGAAGTAGGGAATTTTCCTCATGGAATGTTGCACACTGAAAAAATGAAGCGTTTGTTGTGTCCTGACGTGCTTTGACGTGTAGGTCACATGATACACAGCACAAATGTTGAAGTTTGGACATGCCTGTGCTGAACATTCACACTCTGGGCTCACTGAGATCTTTACACTGGTGTAACTGCATGTAGAAAGAACTTATAAGCTTTACATTGGTTGTAAAATTGTTTAAAATGTATTAATGACGTTAATGTCACTCTGGAACCTGTAACGGGTTTAGATTTCTTCCAGACCGTCTCTAGTCGCTGGGGTCGGTGTGTTACTGTTTGAACCAGGAAATGTTTTATGAATGTAAAAATAAATTGTTCACGAGCTAAACCTCGTCGAGCCGAACTGTTAACCTACAACACACACGCACGCGTCTAATAAAGTGGCCAGCGAGGCTACGAGGTTGTTCAGGGTGTACCCCGCCCTCGCCCAGAGTGGGCTGAGATGGCCTCCTCCATTTTTCAACGAAGAAACGCTGTTGTCAGATGATTTGTGTTTATTTCGCTGACGAGGCATGTACACTATATGACACTAGTTCTATATTCAGATTACAGTCAGTACTACAGAAGTGTATTGGATCCACACCAAACAAAACCGGATTACTGCCATCATCACTCCGTCGACCCATTCTAGTGACACACCCATATCACATTACACTTCCCATCAACCCCTGCACTGATCTCAGTTACCTGACGTTGTTCTCTCATATCACATGATCTCACACACACCTGTTTGCGCTTGACCTTATTATCATTCACAGGTTTAAAGTGTTAATACTGTGACTCTGTTAAACTGCCAGTACACGGTTAGTTTGGCGAAGGGGTTCCATGCATCAGTGCTTCATGTTCTTTATGTTGTAGCAGTAATATAAGTAGAACCTTCACGGTGTGAAGTGGTAAAGAAATATAAATATGCCGTATCTCACTATTCTTCTCTCTGATACGCCTTTGTGGAAAAAATAAACAAAATATTTCAAGTGTTGTTTGTCTTACTGGGAGTAACATCTTACTGGGAGTACGGGCTGGGGTTACACTCCTTCACGTCTATAGATATGGTGTTGCTGTAGGTGCGGTAGAACATCGGTTCTCTACAAATAATCTTTGACCATCGCCTCAGATCTTTTATAGTATAATTAACGACCTCTACTAACCTACATGTTTACAACAGATATCTGGCAGTGAATCCACAACGTTATACAGACTTGGTATATGTGAATATATACAGTAAAGTGTAATAGATTTAAACTTTTATCAGTTTTGGTGGCTGCTGCTGAGTTCAGGTCCATAAGCATTTGTTTACGATGAGGGTGAGGCGAGAACTCCCAGGTCAGACCCCCGCTGTGAGTTCCTTCTGAAGAATTTCCTGATAAAATAAGTGAAATCTCTGCACTGGGGACTTGAATGCTGAAGTGAAACATAGCGAATGGTGTTCAAGTGGCTGAGGTGTCATTTGTAACAAGAAACAGAGCTTCGAATTGGCTAAAATTTAGTCTTCTCGTGAATATTGCCGGCACTGCACTGGTGTTGCTGGTGCTCTCACATCCAAGACCAGTCTGGTGAAAAAATCAAAGAGATCTAAAATTATTTTGGTGAGATCGATGCACCTGCATACTAAAAGCCCGGTATTGATTTAATCTGAACCACTCAGACCCATCTCTCTCTTCAACACTGGGATTTCACTGTGTGGATGGTCCAATTCCAATAACAGCCGTCAAAAGCTGCGAACTGTGAAGTTTCTAATCTACAAGAGACCCTTAAAGAATAAAGCTGAGAGGCAGCAGGACACCCATGTGTGGACACTCAAGTTCTCCCACTTCAACCTTTATCAAGCCACCAAAGTTCCACCCTGCTGTCATCAGACCTTAACACATTTTGCCAGACGGTTTGGGGTAATTCAGTCTTCGGTCTCGCAAGCCGACTCCATTAACCAGATGTGTATATGAAGGATTGTTACCACATGCATGGAGGGACCAGCAATTGCCAGATGTTCCTGCAGCGTCTTAATGTTGCTGTAGGTTTCTTAGCAGTATCTTTAATAAGTGCTTTGTTTGTTCTCATAAATTTTGGAGGGACATCCTGTTCTTTTTGATGTCACTGTGACACCTTGGGTTTCTCCGTTTGAATGGAATTAATTCTGAGCAAAGTCACATTTGTTCTATTGTCCTTAAAACAAAACATGAACACAGAAGGTTCTTGTGCTGGATATTATTACTGTCCCCAAGTCCTTCTGAATGTTTGTTGCATCAACCCCTTCCATCAGTTTGTTGACACTGCTAATCAAAATGGTTTATGACACCCCATTACTGGGATGTGTGGTTCTTCGAGCGTGCTCATAGAAGCAGACACGAGGAAACGATGAACAGAAAAAGAACCAAGTAACCACATCTGACTGTCCCGAACAGGCCTCGCCAATCTCCAGTGAACCTGCAGTCAACACGGTCAACCTTCTTCATGATCTTCCTTGGAGAAGCCGAGCCGAGACATGGCCTCTTTCAAACAGATCTACTTACCGTGTCTGTTCCATGAAACATCTCCCATGCCATAAACAAGCAATTCCTGGTACAATGCCAAGGACACCATAGCTGCAAAGTTTCCAAGGCCACCGTGGCGTCTTCACTGGAATGATAAAATGAATCACTGTTTGTGTGAATGTTTCACCCTTAATTTCACATGTAGAGGCGGGAGGATCAGGAGAAGTTCTGTCCTGGGAAATCCTCGGATTCTTTGCTTTGTATCCTCCAACCTCATCAGGTATCACAGAAAAATACGGCTAGATCCTTGGCGCTGTCACATCACGTTATTACACGACTCCTGGCCTCCACCGATGACCAAAGAATTCTTTAACAATGTGTGATTTTTATCTGCGACACAAAACTCAGCCTGCAGATTATAAAGTCAATGCTAATGTCACTTTCAGAAAAGTTCAGTAAGGATATAGTAACAACGGTGTTGACGTAGTAACAGTGGTGTTAACCTGCCTCCGCTCAGATTCCGCTAAGATAGGCTTCGGCCTCCCCGCGCCTCGAGGAGGATTCAGTGGATCAGCAAATGAATGTATGAATAAATTTATATACATTTATGTTCTTTTTGAGTGTGTGGAGCGGTACAGTACAACATTTCCTTGAAGGGCAGAAAACTATTAAAGGGAAATTAAACCCAAATTTAATAAAAGCTTTTCTGCATAATATAAAAAAATTCGAAGTCTGTAACTGTTAGAATTAATACGAGTTGTTTTGTTTGAATTATAATCTAGAGGTATTTCGGTGTTCGGATGTCTGAAGAATGATTACAATCTTTGAACACTGGCTTTCTTTCTCAGACATTCTGTAGCGAACACAGGAAACTCCCAGCTAACAGTCTCGTCTTCCCCGGTTCTGTGACTAAGAGCAGCAGTTTCCATCGTATCCTTAGTGATATAATCTGTTGACCTGCGCTGGGTGTCAAAGTGTATGATGTGAATGTTTAGAGGTTAAGTTCGCGTTTTGTGAGGCAGGATGTATGTTGTTCCGAAAATATTGTTTCTTCTTGCATATCATGTAAAACATATGTCCTGTGACAAGTAAAGGTCAAGGAAGGTCAACCACGGGGTCCCCTAGTGGCACAAGATGTGTGTGTAGGTGTGGCTTGAAGACAACAGGATGGGGATTCTATTTAATGTGCATTTTCACACTCACACACACTCACACACACTCACACACATACATAACGATGTACGAGCTGGAAACGTCCCGAAGAGGATAAAGGCTTGGGACCGGAGAGAAGACGGGGTTCACGCTGTTTGATCGCTGGAGAGGGTGGATCGACTCTGACTTTGTGAAACCGCGGATTGTAATTACTCTGATGTATATGATTGAATTAATAAATTGGGACCTGATCGAATCTCTTTGATCTTTTATACATCAATGAACACGAGGAGCCAGCAAGGTCCAGAGAAAGTGGTTCCTTGCATAACCAACAAACATTATATTTTTATTACAGCCTTCTTCCTGGAAGAATAAACGTGTAATACGTATGGCGTCCTTTTCAAACAGGTTAATGTAAACTTTTGAACACACACTTTGTAGTTGTAAGACCCACCTGAGGATGAAGATGTACACGAGTCTCTATAAAAACACCCTCTCTATCTCTCTGGATATGAGATTTATACAATACTTCTAACAGACTGAACAAATTTCAGTCTGTTCCACATTCACGTCCCACAATTATATGCTTCCCAAAAACCTTTGTGCAGTTGGACACCATCAACTCACAAAAATCTTTGATCAGACTGAATCCTGCCAATTTTGATGTTTATAAAGTATTTTGAGGGATTGTTTTGACGATCTAACGGCATGATTTAGATCTTGTTTTATTTACCTTGAACATTTAGACCAGGTGTCCCAATTTGTGGTTCCATTAGCAAAGCCATACACACATATATGTTTTCAGTGTAACGGAAGAGTTTGGAAGGGTTTCCTTTCATTCCCCTGAAAATCAAAGAAACTATTTCTTCAGACTCTCGTTTGAATGTAATTTGAATTTATTCCAACTCTGTCGTGAGTTTCTAAAGGGCGGAGCAGGAGTGCAGTTCAGAAGTGAGTTTTATCTGAAAGAAAGAAAACAAGAAATATTTTACTGGGAGAAAAATAGGAACTGAACAGTTCCAGGTTTGATCCAGATGCTGCTGAAGAGAGCAGCAGGGAATCTTTAGATCTATTTACATCCATCATTTACATCCATGTTCAAATACACTCTGTGATGCTTGTTCTGTAAACGAATTCTGCAGCATTTAATAACTTATAACCCCTTATGAGCCACGATGAGAAATATTCCATCATAAATGAAGCCTGTATTAATGAATCTGTTTGATTAATTAAAAGTATTTGAAATGTTTAAACTGGAGATTTTAACATCAGGTTAAAGCTTCATCTTACAGCTCTCATTAAAGTGCCTCTTCTCGCGATGACTCGTCTGGTTCTTCATCCAGGAGGATCTCTCTTCCAGGTTCTCCGTCGGGACGGCGGTGCTGAAGTCGCAGCTATTTCGGAGGTGATGGGTGAAATGTTTCCTTTCAGGACGACGCCAGATCCTGCTGTCTGCGTCCACACGGCACCATGTCTCCCTCTTCATGTTCACATCATGCAGATGGCCCTGTTCCGACTTCTCCATAATGCAGACAACCCCAGTGACTGGCTCACGCTGGGGACTTCCAGTTACCATGACAACAGTAACCCGACACCCGGCGTCCCTAACAACACTCAGTCAAATCTTTACGTTCATTTGCATTGCAAAAAAGCTCCAGGATTCAGCTGCTGTGGGTTACAGTGCTTACTTTCAGGCCTGATGAATGAATGATGAATTCTTTTTGCTATTAAAACCCCTAAAGAAAAACTAACTGATAAAACAACCTGACTTAATTAATGTAGGGGGCGTGGCCAGGATCAATCAGGAACTGACACTCCTCACAACATTATCTGATTATTTCCTCGTTCGAGTAAAATACTGTGTGTGTAATGTTTACATCCTGTAAGTGACATAAGATTGAATTATTAAAATAAGCATAAAGTTCAATACGTACATATTTTACTGTTTCGACTTTTAATGGCTTATATATTGTTTTTGTGGTTGGACTGAACTATCAACATGGTCAGGACGATTGGGACAGGAAATGGAGGGATTATAGTGAAGTGATGAGTACTATGATATGAACTGGTATTATATTACTGTGTAATAGATGCAGGAAACACCCTACAAGTCTCACTGTATTTAAAATTAATAAATAAATAAAATATAAATACGAATATGGATACGAATATTATTTTCGGAGCTCCTGAACAGAGCCACATAGGAATGAATCATGAGATGGATGGTTGTCCCATGTCTGGGCCGCCACAGGAAACCCAGTAAGGCTGCCACATCACCAATAAAAAAAACAGACAAACGTTTTTTTAAGTAAAACAAATATTTATGGTAACACTGAATGTGAACTTGTTAAACGGATAATCAAACAAACAAGACAGAAATGAACAAACACTGTTAAACAGTGTTAACCTTTCCTGCTTTTGCTTTAATTCATAGTTGGAAACACAGGGAATATTTACTTATATATTTATTTATTTATTTCCTCCAAGGCTGAAGTTGATTAAACACTTACAGGAACCTTTACACAGTACATAAATCTATATATTATTAAAACAGAACATCCAAAGAAGTCGGGCAATATGGGACAGAACATATTTAGGCCAACCAGGAAAGCAGGTGAAGCAGGGCAGGTTTATGGATATTACACGCTTCTCTAAACATGTTTTTGTCCATTTTGGGGTAACTTACATTTATGGCATTTAGCAGACGCCCTCCAGAGCAATTTACATTTATCATTTTCATACAAAATTTGAGGATTAAGGGCCTTGCTCAAGGGCCCAACAGCTTGGTGGTATTGAGGCTTGAAGTCTCGACCTTTGGATCAAGTTTGATCAGTGCGTCAGAGAACCACCAGCGGACCTGCGCCTGTGGTGCGTATCTTGGTTTAAAAGGAACGGTTAGGAGAACACAGGAAGGATATCTTTTGGTCGCTCTCCCTCGGCTGAAGGAGCGGATTAAAATTCTTAATAATATTTATGCACCCGGCGAGGATGAGATTTCAGTCTGAGTTTCTGTAAAAGAGAAATTGAAGTTCGGACCCTCTTTCTGCTCCGGTCCAGGGGACTCGAACCTTCACCAGTGACCGAGAACACTTCTTTTCTACAAATTCTTTTTCGGACTTTATGGTTAACAATTAAACCATTAAACTCTAATAAGTTCAACATGCGTTTCATTATAATATAAAAATACAATAAAGTGTTTGGATGATCCGGCGCTTTTATGATAAATATACATTTAAATATCAATTAAAATTCAATAGAATTTTTTTGTTTCCTTTCCTGTATTTAACTCTCAAGCTTAAACAGATGCACTGATGCACTGCAGTGTTTCTGCTTGTTTTGAAACGATGTTAAAGTAAAGAAAGAAAAAAGTCAGTCCTCCATTTTGTTGCCATTTTAGGACCCGCCCCATCGGCCGCGTCATCATGGTACAGCCAATAATACAATGGGTAGAGTTCCGCGATGGCAGCCAATAGGAGTGCGAGATGGGATAGGATGAGTGATGATTGACGGAGAAATACACCCACCACACCATCTTCCGTTAGCACGTGCGGCGAGGAGAGAGTTTATTATAGAGTTCAGGGTTAATTCTACAGGAGGCAGTGTGTGTGTGTGTGTGTGTGTGTGTGTGTGTGTGTGTGTGTGTGTGTGTGAGAGAGAGGGGGGGAGAGAGAGACAGTAGAGAGAGAGACAGTAGAGAGAGAGAGAGAGAAAGAGAGAGAGATAGAGAGAGAGAAAGA
>JAOUQZ010045025.1:0-10835 GCA_028564935.1 Neosilurus hyrtlii | reverse complement strand
GTCGGCTGAGATGGGCGCCAGCCTCCCCGCGACCCTAAATAGGAATAAGCGGTTCAGAAGATGAATGAATGAATAGTATAGGCTGTGAAATTCTCAGACTGTACAACGTTAAGTTTAGCACTATCTTTCTATCTGATCATCAAGAGCCAATCAACAAATATAGTATATTTAATTTTCCTTCCTATTTACTTAACACATTGCGAGGCTTTCAAAATGTTTTTACTTAATTTACATCATTGTGGTTTGTGTGATCAAAGTTAAAATAAAAACTAATCAACTAAGCAAGAACACAATTCACTAGTAAAAAAAAAAGAAGAAGAAGATGAAGAAGCTGAAGGTTTTAACGTACTCACATAGCAAACAGAAGTCACTAAAACATTTTTAGGAACCACTGAAGGTGCATTTGAGTTCAGTCAGAGGTCATGATCTTAATTTTTATCTTGTTGATGTTCAGGGTTGTTTCTGTTCCTCTGGTTCTATGGTACAATGAAGAAGAACAAACGTCTAGATGCACAAAGTTCAACGGTGTGTGTGCAAAGCAATTCCACAGTGAAGATGACTGAAAGCACCTCTACTCTGTGATCAGACATACATGTGATTTGCTGGTGTGTTATTCATAAAATACTAACAGATAACAATACAAGAACTGTACCAAATCAAAAGTTATTCAAAACCCACTTTACCAACTCACCCTATAACCCATCACAAGTTTCAGAATCGCTTACATTATTCACTTTTTTACTGTGAAACTTTGAGTTCTTTATTATCAGCATTACAAAATTAAATCTATATTGTTTTGGAGAAATCGTACTGTGTAGCATGCGTAATGATCTAGTACATTTTAGATGAGTGCTTATTAAATCTTCATCACCTCTACTTTTGAGTGCACCTATCTGATGTAATATTTTCCGTTTACATATAGAGTCACAGCCCTGTATTCCGACAGCACATTGGTCTGACAGCCCTAACCCTAACTCAACTGAACTGAGTAAGATGCCCAACTGATATAAGCAAGGTGTCCATTTTAAATGAAAGGACTGCTGGATCAGTAGACTGTTGGACCAATGGGCTGTTGCAACATGGAGTCATACCCTCATATAAAGTATCCTTATCATTGCAGAAATTGTATAAGAATTTTGAGTTTGATGCACAGCTCTGTATTTCTTAAAAGTTAATCTCATTCAAATGTTTAGCATAATCATTTACTGAGTGCAAAATCTTAGGCAGTAATTTAAAAACTGTGTCTTATAATGATGTAATCAGGGTTTACATGTACAGGATTTTGATACATTCATGCAATTCATTACAGATTTTGTTGAAGGCATCAAAAGGCTTAGATAAAAACCATTCCCTATGCAATGGAAACAATATAAGCTGTATTTCTACATTTAAGCACAAAAACCTGAAATAATTGTTTATTATAAAATGTTTAAAGCCACACTTCATGTTAAGTTGATATTGATGACATCATTATGAGATTCACTTTTCTAAAATCCACCCACAAAATAGTTAAAATAGCATCTGTGGGCACACAGACAGATTTTAATAAAGAGTTTTGATTGGAGTCCTCATTCTTTGTCAGGGTGCCCTCTACTATCCATACTATACATTTACTGTACTTGTGGATATGAATGAAAATAATGTTCATTCATTTGTTCATTTTCTGAACCGCTTAACCCTAATTAGGGTTGCGGGGAGACTGGCGCCCATCTCAACCGACTCTGGGCAAGGGTAGAGTACACCCTGAACAGCTCGCCAGGCCATTGCAGGGCAGAAACACGCTGACTAAACTCTTGACTAAAATTAGCAATGGTTCTTTTACATGCCTCTCACCATAGACAGTGAGAGACATGGCCGGCATTTGATAACCCAGTTAGCCGCACTGGGGGACAGCAGTGACAACCCACTGATAGTGGGGCTTGAACCCCCGACCGTGGGATCAGTAATCCAGCACCCTATCACCAGGCCACCACTTTTTTGATAAACAATTTTATTCTTGACATAAATTAAGAAATATTTTATAATTTCTGTTTTAGTTGCTAGGACCTAATCATGCTACTATAAAGGATCATTTAAATGGAGCTTTAATTGTTTAAACAAATAAATAAATAATGTTAAAAAATTCTGTTTAATTATTTTGAATACTTGTTGTTGGGTAAAGGTGTGTGTGTGTGTGTGTGTGTGTGTGTGTGTGTGTGTGTGTGTGTGTGTGTGTGTGTGTTGTAACTGTAATTTAGTTGAACTGGTAGTTATGGTTAAGGTATGCGCTAGGGAATGCATTATATCAATAAAAAAGTAAGACAGAAAAGTACATATTGTGAGTACATGTTCATGTGTGTGCGTGTGTGTGTGTATGTGAGAGAGCGAGAGAGAGAGAGAGAGAGAGAGTGAGACAGAGAGAGAAAGAGAGACATAAAGAGAGAGACAGAGAGAAAGAAAGAGAGAGGAAAATATTTCATAAGAGGAGAGAACCCACTTCAGTCAAACACAGACCATTCAATTGTGTTTTTTCAACTTTTCACTGCTGGTTATATAAACTCTTTTGCTACAATCATTTAGGACTTTCAGTTGTGGTATAACCAACTGGACAACATGTTGGACTGTAATGCAGTTTAATGCACTTTTTTTCCTCAAAAACAGAGACTGTTATTTTTATTATTACAATACACTGTTGTTTGTTTACTTATTCTCATCAATATGATCCAATATTACATGAAATAAATACTTGAATATTACTTGGCTTATGATTTATCTTCATTTTGTTAGGTGTATAAGTGTACTGTATTTGTTTTTCTATACTCCCTAATATATATATATATATATATATATATATATATATATATATATACACACACACACACAAAAAGTACCTTCAGTTTACCTATGAATTTTATAAAGTGGGAATAGAAACCTATACCATTGGCCTTGCCTGGCCTGGCCTTGACCTTATATTAATTTGTACAACATGATATATTAATAGTACTAATAAATTCTAAACACAAAATAATTTGTCATTTATTGCAGAGGACCTAACAAATAATTCCATAGTTGCTCCACGCAGATACTCTCTGTACCTGTGTTGTAATATTACCAAAAGGTTAAACCTTGAGCACAAGGAAAGATTTGAATAAACCAAACAGTGTAACAAAATAAAGCATTGTATTATGGATATGGGAATATGTGCACTGGTATTTGCGTACCCAAAGATAGAAGTGATTTCATGAAAGAGAGAAAACAAGTAGAAAATCAGTAGATCAGGTCAGTATCTCTCCAGCTGAGCTGTTTGTGTTCGGACAAAATGGTGGTAAGTTTAAAGTTTATAACAACAACAACAACAACAACAATAAAAATAATAATAATAATAATAATAATAATAATAATAATAATAATAAAAATAAAACCATAAATATTTTTATACATATTATCAATATACTGCAATTTAATTTGTCTTTACACACTGGTATGTGTTACCGCTATTAAAATTGTCTGTGTATCAACGGATCTATTCATAGCTGAAATCTGCTGAAATGAATCTCCTCTCCTTTTTGCTTCTGCTGATCTCTGAAGCCAGTGCTACTAAAGAATGTAATGCAACAGATGTACAAAAAGGTACAGTTGTTTATTTTCCTCTATCTGTCTATCAATCTATCTATCTGTCTCTCTATCTATGAGTGGTGGCGGAAGGTATTGACTCAAGCCCCAGTTTTAGGCATAATAGATTGGCATCTAACTATACTGTACATGCTGAAAAGAATACTTCTTTAATGTTGAACCAATTGAAAAAAATGATCAACTAAAATATTTGTCATTGACTCAGTAAATAATATATCCACTTTCACTTCTATCCTAAATTATTTGCATTGAGACAATATTAAATATTTCATGTGATGGATCAGTTCATTTTCAAAATCGAGCCGTTTTATTTTTTTCAGTGTCCAGGCATATAATACTTAGTGTAAAACATGGAAACATTACTAACATACATGTAAAGATTTACAGCATAAGCTATTAAGCTATCATATACAGTGTTGTAGGATTACTAGTTAGTATAGTACAGGATAGGCAACACATATCATAAATGTATGTGTAATATATGTATTAATTATTAAAACAGTTGCTGGAGCTTGACTGTCAACTGCAAGCTGTCAAATACAACAAAACATTTTAATTATAAGAGCTGAGAAGTTGGGTGGTGTGGCAGCTCAGTGGTTAGCACTGTCACCTCATAGTTCAAAGGTTCTGGTTTCAAATCTTGGGCCATTCTGTAAGGACTTTGCAAGTTGTGTTTTGCAACATCTTTTTGTCCTTTTTGGGTTTCCTCCCACAGTAAAGACAAGCACTTTAGGCCAACAGGCTACTCTAATTTGCTTGTATGAGTTTATGGTTGTCTGTGTTAGCCCTGTGATAGACTGGCAAACTCTCACTGGGATTGGCTTCAGCTGCCCCATACCACCAAAGTGGTATAGAAATGCAAGCATGGTTTATGATCTCTTTCTGGCCATTGTACTTCTCTAAATGTCATTACGTCCAGGGGCGTGGAAGCTTATTCTGAGGAATGGTATGTAAATTATGTGGGTTGTCAGACACATGGTAACATGTTTATAAGATTTCTGCTCATAGCTCTGTGCTGGTTTCCTTGTTAGATGAATAAATAAGTCAATGAGGTCTGAAAAACTTAAAACCAGTAACTATTTTACACTAATCAGTTAAACAATACTCAGAGTTTGTCAGTATACATGTAAGTGAGCCACAGATTGACTTTGCAATTTAAATGATGTATTAACTGTGATTAAAGGAGACGTACACCACCCAGCAAAAAAATAAAAATAAATAAAAAAAACAACAAAAAAGAATAGTCCCATACTTTAATATTTTGTCAGATCACCTTTAGCATTGATTAGAGCACGAAATTACCAAAGGCATTGTTTCAACAAATTTAAGCAGCATCATAAGATTTATTTCCATTTAGAGCTTTTCTTCTTGAATAGATGACATGAATATCAAACCACTTCATAAAGTCTTCTTTTGCACATCCCAAAAATATTCAATAGGGTTAGGACTCTGTGGTGCCAGTTCATGAGTCCAAATGATCCGCATGCTCCCTAAACCACTCTTTCACTCCTTGTGGCCCAATTTTTTATCTGTGCCAACAAAGTAGAAAACGTCCATTGGTGGGATAACGTGGACATTCAATCCACTCAGGTCATTAACTGACATCATTTTACATAATTGTGTTGCTCGACCTGACCAACTGAAGCAATAATACCATATCGATCACATGCCGTAATGAAAGCTAAAGTCAGTCCAACAAAATATTATAGTATGGGACTATTTTTTGGCTGTGCAGTGTATTATTCCACAATTTGACATAGTTCTACAGCGATAAATTGCTTCTCAATCCTGTCTACACTGCTCTGTTCAGAGTGGCCCATTCAAGTGCTTCATTACCTCAGCTTTTAGGGTTGGTTAATGCTAAGCCCTAAATATACCCAAATATACACGTACAAGTACTAAATGAGTAGATTTTTAATAATATGTGCATTTCTGAAGCAGCAGAGAGTCTGTGTAATGAGCTATAGCAGACACCACTCAGAGTTCTGGTGATTCGGAGTGTGAAAGGGGACTGTATTTTAGAGTGGCAATGTTTGTAGTCATGAGTGCTCATGGATTTGGGTTTTGTGGTGGCTTCTGCAGTGGTTATGACAGTTACTGATCTAAAGTTAAAACTCATGGATGATGTTGGCTTGAAAAGGCCTGTTAAAGACCCTAAAACTGTTCAGTGTTAACAATATTTTGTTGTAATTGAGTATAAAATATTAAGTAAGTAAATGTTAAAACATTAAAGCATGTGCCTGAACCATAAACAGACACAGGATAGATCTCACATGCAAATATCCTGTCACATTGGAATGTTTTGGTCTGGGTCTGGGTCCAAAGCTTGCATTCTTTACCAGTGCAACAGACACTTGCTTGAAGCAGGAGGGACACAGACCATCAACAACAAAAACCCTGTCATATTACTATTAGTTAATGCACACATGTCGTGCGGTAACTGATCTCAGGTTCAGGATACTGAAAACACAGGGACAGGGGGACAGCTTGCTCTGTTTATTCACTCTTCCAGTCCAGGTTACACTAGGCACTTTACAGCTGTCTTTCAATTACATGATTGCTTGTTTGTTAGTTTATTGTATAGAGTCAGCCAGTGGACTGTGGCTAATTTGTTTCTTTATTTCTTCTGTTTATGTAGCTGATGGGTTTCTAAACTATGTTTTGTACTACAACACAGACCTGGAATTTGCAGTGAGCACTAATAAATCAGTCTGTCACTGGGGAGGCTCCCAGTGTTATGTAGAGTGCAACCCTGCCAATCACTCAATGAAACAAATATCAGTACAAAATTATACGCTCACAGACCAAAACTATACACAGGTGAACTTCAACATAAGTAAGTCTCAAATCCAATTTTCCTTAATATGTTTGCAATTTCTCATGTTTCAGGTAAATCAGGCAATTTCTCATGTTTCAGGTAAATCAGGTAAAATGAATGATTTCATACAGAACATGAACTTAACAAGACTGGAAAAAGCACAAAATATGTGTAATAAAACTGTTTCTTCAAATATATACATCAGGTAAGAAAACAGTCAAATTCAGATACACTGTAAGATCCTTTCCATTGTCCACCAATTTAAAAATATATTGATGTCTGTGCAACACAGGGCAGAGAAAAAGCTCATCCAGGAGCAAATCAACTTGGACTTTGAAGGAGCAAACAAAACCCATGAGTTTAACAACTTTATTATGACTGTAGTTAAGATAAACAACACCAGTAATACAAGCTTTGTAAAGATTTCTGCTCCAAAGGTATCACTCAGATATGTGAAACAAAATAACTGTTATCAACTGTGAAGCTGATTATTTTCCAGTAATAGCATGTCACATAATGTTCATCTTAATCTTCAGTAATTTGACACCAATAACAAAATCTGAAATACTATTTGTCTGACTGCGATGCCGTGGAGAGCTGTCCAGGTTGTACCCTGCCCTCGCCCAGAGTCGGCTGAGATGGGCGCCAGCCTACCCGCAACCCTAATTGGGATTAAGTGTTCAGAAAATGAATGAATAGGCTATTTGTCTGATATTGTTCTAGCTAATGTTATGGAATGTTTAAGACACAAAATGAGTTCCAGTTATCATTTACATTATCGCTGGCGGCATGTTGGTGTAGTGCTTAGCACTTCCACCTTACATCAAGAAGGTCCTTGGTTCGAGTTTGCATGTTCTCACTATGCTTGTAAATGGTTGTATGTGTGATGGTCTGGTGAGCCGTTCAGGGGTCTTTGTCCAGAGATGACTGGGATGGGCTCCAGGCTCCCCACAACCATAATAAAAGACAGTATTTCAGAAAATTACATGAAAATTTATTTTAAAAAATGAAAACTTTCAATTATTTTCTTTTTCTTTTTTTGAAATAGCAATATTTAGGCTTTCTTGGATTAAACAATTTAAAAGCCATGTGGTACAATTATTAATTGGCTCATAGGAATATTAGTAATAACAAAATTTAACAATTAAGACACCCAAGACCCAAGTTATTTTTATAAAGTATTTATATTAATGACATCTGATATGAATATCTGTTTTTACTGTCTAATAGCTGTCTGATGATGATCTACCAATAAATATATTGTTCAAAGCTCAATCATTTCCGATCAACAAATTTGCTGTCGTTACATATCGCTCTGCTCAAATGTATACAGTAAGTTTTTACCTTCATAATCTCCATAAATTGAATGTATTTTTGTCAGACACTTGGGATTTTTTTAAGAAATGTAAACTTATATTTATTTTCTGTGCATTTTCACAGAATCTTTCACAGAATAACCTGAACATTGTGTCCAGAGTCATTCGTGTTGAAACTGTTAATTTTGACCTCAACAACATAAACAATTTGCTTTTCATCAATTTTACGTTGAATAACAATTCAATTCCTGTAAGTGAATATGTTAAAAGATTTTGTAGTTAGTTTATTGTTTTGGCTTATGACACTTTTTTACGTGCAGAAAAGTCACATGACCTTCCCATGAGAATAATCACATGACTGATTGACAAACTTAGATTTGTAACATTGATTATCTTTCATATATAGAGTTTATATTTTTCACATTTCAAAATTATGCACATTATTAGTTTATTTTCATGTGTTCTTTTACATTTTGTCATGTGATTTTTACACACATATAGCATGTGTTTTACTTCATTTCAATTTTATGATTTTTTAAATTTTATTTTTATACATTATTCTTCTATTTTAAATACTTAGGGTTTTTTCTTTCTTTTTAGAAAGATATTTCCCTTGAATTCACATTTGTAACTTCAGAACAAAAAAGTTCAACTGCCCTTTCACGTGCTACTGACAGTAAATTCAAATGTTATTTGTCACATACAAATTATACACAGTACAGTATGTACTGAAATGCTTAGTACGACTGTCCAAAAAGGTCAGGATTTTTAAGGTCAGATAAATATAAAAATGCAAAAGGATAGAAACAAAGAAAATATGTGGAATAAAATTAAATATACATATAAGATAAAATATAGAATACAATATATATATATATATATAAAATCAAGTATAGTGAAATATATTTGCAAATGTACAGGCAATATAATGAAATATAATGTATTGCAGTGGCGATTTTTCTAGTAAGAGTCTGTCTGTAAAGTGTCTGTGTGCAAAAGTGACAAGTGTCTGTAATGTGGCAAGTGTCTGTGTGCAGTAGTCAGCTGAGGTGGATGTTTATGTGTGGGGAGAGTCTACAGTGTCCAGGTAGCAGTGTTCTGGTTTAGGGCCCAAATAGCCTGCGGGAAGAAGCTCCTCCTCATTCGCTCAGTGTTTTCTTTCAGGGAACGGAAACGTTTCCCTGACCGCAACAGAGAGAGGAGTCCATTGTTGGGATGGCTGAGGACCTTCACTATCATCTGGGCCTTGGTCCAGCACCGCTTGCTGTATATAGTGTCCAGGTCAGGAAGCTCAATACGGATGGTACGCTCTGCTGATCGCACCACCCTCTGGAGAGCTCGCCTGTCCTGTTTGGTGCTGTTTCCAAACCAGACTGTGATACTTCCTGTCAGGATACTCTCAATGGTGCAGGTGTAGAAAGTCCTTAGCACATTTGAGGGCAGTTTAAAGTCCTTCAGGCATCTGAGATAAAAGAGACGCTGTCGTGCCTTCTTCACCAGGGTGTTAACATGACAGGACCATGTCAGGTCTTGTGTGATATAAACACCTAGGTACCGGAAACTGTCCACTCTCTCTACTGTTCCTCTCAGTAACATCTGAAAGGCTAATTTTGCCTATTTATTTATTCTGCCCTTGTGTTTATTCTCATAGAAGAACTCTAGCCTGTCCTGTCAGTTCTATAATGAAACAGGTATATATGTTTTTGTGAAGTGCTGCACACACAGGATCCTGCTGTAATTCATAATTTTATTAACGTTCACCAGAGATTCTTATTTCATCCTGATTAGAGTCCAGGTGGGATAACATGGGATCACATACCAACTTGACCCACTTTGACTGCAGTAACATTGTAACCTGCTCATATGATCATATGTCCCCGTTTGCTGTACTTCTGGTAAGCACTGAATTAGTTTTAGAGGTCAGGTGAGTGAACAAGTTATACTTGGTGTAGGTAATTCTTTCCCATCTCCCACATATGTTTGGCAAGGAAACCAATGCTTCTAAAAAATTAGACTTAACTATATTACAGAAGTAAGCCTAAGCAATAAAGAAGGTCAGACTCAAGAATGATTACTGATGAATGATCATAATGCATGATTATAAACCCGGATGATGGGACATATCTGCCTCTTCTTGTTGGTTAATTTTACTTTATCTTTCTCTGTCTTCTTTCCTTCATTGACAACAGATGTCCTCCAATCTCTCTACCAAAAAATAAATAAATAAAAAATTAACAACCCTGACCCGAAGTCCACAAATTCAACATTAGGTCAATTCTGCACATTTGCACATCATCATGCACATTTTCTGTTTTTGTATCACGTGTCATTCCTGATACTCGATCAAAGCTTCTACTTCTCTTAATGTTACACTGGGCTTCCACTGGAGCCACGATGTCCACAATCTCTACAATTAAAAAAAATGCTTGGAGCTCCACGATTTGTGATTTGTGATGAGTGCCATGACTGGAGCACGGTTGGGGTATAAAAAGGAGGCAGGGTGCTTCAAAGAGATGAAACTTTAAGGAATCCTTTTTCCAAGTTCATCAGGTTCCCCTATGATGGCGCACCAAGGTCTGTTATGCTCTGTTAAGGTCTGTTAAGGTCTAATACACTAGAATTCCCACATTCTATCACTACTGGCATCATATCATAATAATTCGTAATAATCATGGCAGTCAAAAATTTTGTCCCATCATCACGATTATCATGAATCCACCAAGTTCAAGATTATCACAATTTGATCCCACAACCCCCAACATTCATCACAATTCTCTCAAATCATGGTGATCGTAGACATTATGGTTTCAGTGTAATCACAGAGTTAACCATTTCTCTAGGTAGCCTGGGAAAACCAATTCTATCATAAAGACTCATGAGAGTCTGGAATTAAGGCCATTTAATAACATAAATATACATAAGGACAAACATCAGAGCATGAATTACATGCTGTGTAATATAGGTAGAGTGAATATATAAAATAAAAGTTTTTTTTATTTTCTATGGGCAATATTTGTATAATAAATATATATTCTCTCTCTCTCTCTCTCTCTCTCTCTCTCTCTCTCTCTCTCTCTCTCTATCTCTTT
>JAOUQZ010045024.1:0-10835 GCA_028564935.1 Neosilurus hyrtlii | reverse complement strand
CACACACACACACACACACACACACACACACACACACACACACACACACACACACACACACACACACACACAACACTTCTTGGTAAACCTCTTTTTCTATAAATAGCCAGACATCAGCGGTGTTCCTCACACATGTCCAGAGATGGTGAAGTATCAGTCCTGTTAAAGTTGGTTTGAATAAGGCACAGTTCTTGAATTGTTTGTATCTATATAATTCTATTATGGGATATTATTTCTCCTTGAGCATCAGTGTGACATGACATCATGTGTCCAAATTTCTGTGGACCCCTGAACATCACACCCATATGTTGTTGTTCTCCAAACTGTTCCCACTAAGTTGGAAGTGCACCAGGGTGTGGAAGTTTTTATACACTCTAGCACTACAACTGTCCTTAATACTGTACTGGATCTAAAAGACTTAAACCTGTTCTACCATGACATGCCCTCTGTACAAGTGTAACAGCAACATGACGCTGTGGGTTGGAGTCAGGTGTGGGCCATCAGTAATTGGTGTAAACTTTTGGGGTGACCTTTCTCGTCTGATTATGTCCACTAGGTGAAGCTAAAAACGTCCATGAATACATGGGTTACAAAATAGAACAACGTGAGTGTCTTGTACACAGCTCTGACCTCAACCCCACTAAACACCTTTGGGATAAACTGGAGTGCCAACTGCACCCCAGACCTACCTAACCTCACTAACACTCAACAAGTAGAAACTCTAAAATCTAAAGCCGTTGCAGAACAAAGGAGTTTATTATAACAGTGAAGGTAGAATCAATCTGGAATAGGATGTTAAAAAAGTGCGCATATGGATGCAATGGTCTGGTGTCCACCAGCTTTTGGTCGTGTGTAACTGCTCCTTATTTTTTAAGTGTTATCTCATTGTGATATTGGGATATTGAAACGAAACCTTGACAACGATGCTTAACAATAATAATAGCAATAATAGTAATAATAATAATAATAATAATAATAATAAGGAATCCAAGGTACCTCCACCAACCACGAATGGATTATTATATCTTGGCATAGTTATAATGAAATGTCTCCCCCTAGTGGGTATCTACTGAACATTTTCCCCATATTAAAGAAAAACCTTTTTCAGAATTTCAGGTATTTTTTTTTCAACATGATCCCATACACTGACCACCTCCAAACTTTAAAGCAGGCCTGAGGATGTTCTGATGGTGGTTCAGTGCGGTTCCAAACCACGTTGGACCGCGGTGACATCATCTTGACACTGTGATGGTGGTCGCTATTGTCCGGCACTGACCTCCATGAACCGTGAGATTTTTAAAAGCTGTGAACTTTCACAGTGGTTCTCAAAGCAGTGCATCACCGTGACTAGCTGCCTTGTAGCAGCCATGATGTCACCCTTCACAACCGAGGCGTTCGATAGAATCTCATTACAACCTATTCACCCTACAGTTTCACCTACTGCTTACAAATGATTTGCCGCACCACCGTCATTTTAAACTGCACTGAACCGCCATCAGAGCCGCTCACATGTTGCTGAGTTTCCACCCTAAATTGAAATTCATTTTTACAGATTTCTACAAGTAGTACTACTTTCATTTCAGGATATGAAGCCACGATTTGGATCGCTTCTTCCTCTCCATCATGACTGCTTCTTGCTGCAAGTTTCCAGCAGAGATTGACATCATGACACATGAATTTTTGTTGTACATGACTCTTAGAAAAACATGTCGGTGCTGATACAAGGAATCAATAAGCTCAGAGACGTACATTTCTGGTGAATCGTACAATTAGGAACCGGCTCTCAAGTAGTATTGGTTCTCGAATTCCCGTCCCCACAGGTAACTTTGGTAGACATCTTTAACCAGTGGCTAGTAATGATTTAGTCTCACCTTGCCAGATAGCATAAATGGATGTCTAAAGGATAGAAACTTTACCAAAAGAAAATATCCGGTGGTGAAAGTTGTCTCCGTTGCTGCTCTAGGCTTTGAAAATACAGCAGAGGATGTACGTCACTGTCCATTTCCAACCCGATGAAAACCCGTTAGATGTACGGTAGTTATACTGTACTTATCCTGTAGTCATCAGTTTTATCCCATGGACGCCGTTAGACATCTGTTATTCATCAGTTCCTATGCACTTCTTGTCAGTCACATGTGTGGTTTTGCTGAGGTGCACATGCTACCTCTGAGATCCCAGTGATCTGTTTACAGAATCCTGTGATCTTAGAAGCTCTCCGCTCCTGCTGATGAGGATCCATATGGATTCACTGCAGGTGATATTAACTCTCTTACTGAAATGATTTAGGACTACAATTCCCATTGCAGTTATAAGATACCCAACTAGACTTCATGTCAAACTCTAGTGAAGTTTCTGCTACATGGTTTGTATTTTTATGGTTTTACCCAAAAGAGGATGGGTTTTTTTTTAGTCTGGTTCCTCTCAAGGTTTCTTCCTCGTGTCGTCTGGGGGTTTTTCCTTGCACCAGAGGCCTACTCATCAGGGATGTGTAGGGTTTATGGAGAAATGTTTAAATTCTTTATCAAATTTGTTTCTACTAGGTCAAGCTGCTTTGCGACAATGTCAGTTGTAAAAAACTGAATTGAATTGAATGCAGTCTGTGTCTGCATATCACACACGTCTGGTTTACCCACTGCATATCAGGTAGTAGTTCTGCCGTGTAGTCACCAGTATAGTAACCAGATATCAACGGAATGTCAACTGACAACCACAGGACAAGGGACGAAGGGGTTCCGAAAAAAACACGTACCCAGCGCACAACAACTCTACAACCAGCAGACATCTTTTGCCATTTGTCGAACG
Organism: Neosilurus hyrtlii; assembly: GCA_028564935.1. NCBI lineage: Eukaryota > Metazoa > Chordata > Actinopteri > Siluriformes > Plotosidae > Neosilurus > Neosilurus hyrtlii. The sequence goes on along the minus strand of JAOUQZ010045024.1, from coordinate 8,033 downwards.
AGAAACAGACAGCAAATGCATGCAAATGGAATCGAATGGATTGAAAATTTTGCTCTGCATCGGGCATCCGTTAACGCTATACATCTCACTATTTTTGTCTGAAGAGAACGAGAGACAGGAAGTGATGTAGCAGTGGAGAGCATTCCAGTGCAGATCATAACACACCACCTGAAGCTCATTCTGAGGTTGCCTTTATTTGGACTAACAAATAGCAGATAATCCCTTTCTCTCACCCCCCAACCGCTGGCTTTTTATTTCATTCCTTCTTTCCCTTCATCACTGTCTTTCTCTCTCTCTCCTGCTTCTTTGTAGCAATTACAAGGGTGTGAGGATTTCCAAAGTAGTAAATAACATGCTTCCCGAAACATCGCTGTCATCCTGCTCTTCCTACGCACATAACTTTTTTCCGTGGAAGATCATTTGTATTGGCTGACGTTCTTGCACCCACTGATATTTCTGAGAAATATTTATGCTAAATGGAGATCAGAGTTATTCCGACCGATGAACACATGAACTCAGACGTACACCCGTGGCAGCTCGGGTTGGAGTTTTCCGATTGGAGAATTGTAGAGTTGTTTATATAACTGCAAAGAGAAGCACATGGACATGCACACAAGCACACAGCAGGGGGGTGAAACGGTCAACCTGCAGGGGAAGACGATGTCGAGAGATGTTCTGTTTTCATTCATCAATAAAGGAGCTGCACAAAGCAGTGCAAATACACTGCAGCTGTGAAGCACAGACAAAAACATGAACCTGCTGGTTTTGGGAATGCTGCTCCTCTCTCTCTTCATCTGTCACGACAAGCAACTGAAGTTGGGCAACATCTGTGAAAATGCAGGTGTTGATCTGGGATGGAGTCGGGTAGTTTAAGGTCACACTGTTCTCTAAAACAGTGATCCTGTATTACATTTGCCAGTTATTTGAATTCAGTTTTATGTCACAGTGCTTTTTGAGGATGGGCATTGACGCAAAGCAGCTTTACAGAGTCTAGACGCCGTCTCAGACACTTTGCAAGAAAAATCAGGCAGCTAGAGAGGCTTCATGTGTCACTACACCGGCTGCAAAATTATTTATTTAAATTATTTTTCATTTATATGTTTGGATTTGGGCGTACGGTGGCGTAGTGGTTAGCACATCCGCCTCACAGTAATAAGGTCCAACAAGACCATTTCTGTCGAGTTGTCCAGCTGTTCAGGGTCTACCACGCCTTTGCCCAGACTTGCTCCAGTCTCCGCACGATCCTAATAGGATTAATCGGCTCCGCGAATGAGTGAATGAATGGAAGTTTGGAGTCAAGGTGGTGAAACGTTGCTGTTCCTCTATAGTCCTACAGGTGGCGCACTCTTAAGATTGGTACAGTGTTCTCATATCGATACGTAACTGAATCAGTCGAAATGCCTCTGTGGCTGCCTGAGTGTCTGAGGCAGCGTTTAGACTCTATAAAGCTGCTTTGCGTCAATGCCCATCCTCAAAAAGCACAGTGAAATAAAACTAAATTCAAATAACTGGCAAATGTAATACAGGATCACTGTTTTAGAGAACAGTGTGACCTTAAACTAACCGACTCCATCCCAGATCTCATATTGGCAGGCAGCACAGCGTCCCGTGTGGCACAAGCTAAGTTTTGGCTAACTATGGAGGGGAAAAAAATTAATGTCCAACCAGTACATGCACAAAATCACCATTCTTACCAAATCAAATAGGCACCAAGGTCTTGTGATAATATTGTATCGGGTGGTCCTGATGATTCCCGTCACTAATGGAGCAGCTCATCTCTGAATCTAGTGGTGTTTCCTGCATTCACAGCTCTGTTTATAAGACTATGCAAGTCTGTGAGCAGGAATCTCAGCCATAAACAAATATGTGAATTGCTGAACTTTTTAATGTTCATTTCAGAGACTCCTGTTTGCTTCTCACTACCAAGGGTCTTTATGTGCCAGATGCAGTCGCTAAGTGAGAGTTTCCTTTGACGGATCTTCTCCAATGTTTAGAAAAACCTCAGGCAATTTCCTGACAAACTGAGCCAAGTGTACCTGAGGCTAGGGCTGCTCCATTCATTCAATTGCTGAACCACTTCATTTTTTTATTTGCCGAGCCGCTAGGGTCGCGGAGAGGCTACGGCCTGTCTCAGCCGACTCTAAACGAAGGCAGGTCACAGCCTGAACAGCTATCCATTTGAACTGATCTAGCGTCAGCGTGGTGTTTATGATTCTACTCAACAAGCTGAATATTATCTGGGGTGGCACCGTACCATGGTGGTTAGCACGTCCACCTCACATCAAAAAGGTCCTGGGTTCGAGCCCCGGGCTCGGTGAGGACATTTCTATGTGCAGTTTGCATGTGCTACCAGTGCTTGAGTGGGTATCCAGTTTTCTCCCACAGTCCATACACATGCACTTTAGACCTATTGGGTGCTCCAAATTGCCGCTATGTAGGAGTATGAATGGTTGTGCGTGTTTGCCTTGCGATGGTCTGGCCATGGTGTGTCCTGCCTTTGCCTAGAGTCGGCTGAGTTGGGCTCCAGCCTCTCCACGAATGTAGTAGGATTAAGTAGTTAGAAAAAGGAATGAATGAATATAATCTGCTTGTTGGTGACACTGTGTTAAATTGTGTGGCTCTTGGTAGATTGGGCGTCATATTGAAATGAACTTTTGTTTAGAAAACAACACATTGTTTGTAGATCACCCGCAAAACTGGCCACATCTGACATTTTTCTTTTATTTTGCTCCACTTCATAAATCTAGCCGATATTACTGTTCTGTTTCAATACCAGTCAGACTTTAGTAGCGTATATCAAGTATTTCACACAGTTCTGTAAATAATGCATTGATTATTTTATGGATAAGAAATGTGTCGCGTGTATGCTAACAGCATGTCTAGCATGATTTTAATAGATACAGTGGGGTGGATTTAATAAGCAAAATAAATCAGGCCACAATTTGAAAAAATTGTCATGTGTTATAAAAATAGGATAAAATGGGGGTGGGAGGGGGATCAGGAGGTGATAAAAAGTCTTGACACCTAGCACTCAGTGTTGATATATAGGAGCTGTGTGCTCCCTCTGCCCCTCTGCCTGGCCAGGACGATGTCCACTTTAACACAGTGTTTCACTAATTACAAATTATGCAGAAACTTACAATAAAATGAAGCTTGATTTTAATTTTTCCTCCCTGTATTTTGCGCTTTGAGAATGGAAATCCCAGAAATGCCTATGCAATAGGGCCAGTCGCAAGAAAATCCTCACCTCTCAGGAACAGTGTTGTCACTTCACCTCCGTAGTAAATCCAAATGGTATTACTTATTAATGGCAAAAACAGGTTTGCACTGGTGCAACTCGTCACTAACTCTGTGATGGATAGGATGACTTTTGACATTTTGGTGCATATGGCACATTGCTAAGCTTGGCAGAGGTTTGCGCTCTCTGAGTGCTCTTGATACACCTGGGTTTTACACACTGCTATGGTTTTTTATTGGTTTAAAATTAAACTAATGAAACTTGGAACTAAGATAGATTTTCTAACTGAAATCTACCCCTCCTCACAACCCTTCAGAATGGGAAAGCTGGGACGCCGTAACAAAAGTTTGTTCATGTACCACATATTCGACAGTCCAGGGTTGTCTTGCCAAAAGATTTCATTTTAGGCATTTTAGGATTTTTGATATTAAAGATTTTGTATAAAACCTTATTATGGTGTATTCCTTGCATACCTGGTGTTGGGGGGTCTGAGCTACTCTGACCCAATAACCAGGAAACCAAGCTCTGTTTTTATTAAGATTACATTTCACAAACAAGATGACATCATTCTTCAGTTATATAAATCACTCAAGACTGGGTGAGATCAGTTTTCCTAGATCGCTATCAACTGCAGCATGTTCTTCAGTGCAAATATTAAAGATACAGGATCTCTGATGCAATGCTAGGATTTGTTTGATCTTCAGAGAAAAACGTCTCGATGCCAAGATCCATGCTAATTCTGTGCCCACTCCGGTTTCTAATTTTTTTATGATGCACCGCGATGCTTGGAAGTCTGTGAACTCTTGAAAAGTACATAAAGAGAACAAAATGAAACCAGTGACACAAAAATATTATACTTGATTATTTATTGAGGAAAATGATCCATTATACCATATCTGTAGGTGGCAAAAGTATGTGAACTTCTAGCATTTCACTGAGGGAGAAATCCCACAATGCCTTGTTTCAGACCTGAAGAATGGTGTTTTACTGGGTAGTGCCAGGCAGATATGTTGAAATGTAATTATGATGCCAATGATATAGAGATAGAAATAATAAGACCTCTCACCATTGCAGCCACATGTGGGCAAGATAATAAATCCAAAATTTTCTAGAATGGTTTTGGGTGCTGTGGCATTGCAATTTTCCAGCATTGTTTGGAGTAGAAGAACTGTAGTGGCCTGAACGGAAGCTTTACCTCAACCACACTGAACACCTTCAGGATGAACTGGAACCAACTGCCAGCTGCACCCAGACCTCCTTCCCATCCCGAAATCACTATCTGATCTCTAATACTCTTGTGTCCAGCTTTCGAAGAGATGGCACTTTATTATGATGCCGAATTCATAGTTGAGCCACTGATTGCACGTTGCCCAGTCCAATGCCCTGAGGCACTGGAGCAACCCTAAATCATACAATCTCCACCTCCATGCTTCACAGTTGGTATGAAGTTCTTTCTATGGCCAAACACCTCAGGCATGGATTCGTCTGTCCACAACACATTTTTCCCTAAAGGCCTGGTCTTTGCCGACATGTTTAAATTGCAATCTTTCACCAGTGTTATTTTTTGACAGCAAAGGCTTTGTTTTTTCTGGCACACCTTCCATGCTGGTCAAATTGTTCGATCTTTTTCTGGTTGTAGACATATGCACTTTCACATCAACAGTTGCAAGAATTTTCAGCCGATCCTGTGATTAAACTTTTGCTGCCTTGAAGGCTTCTTTTTGCATTAAATGGGATACTCTGTGGCTGCAGCATGCTGTGTTTGCCTGGTAGTGTTTTCATATCTGGCAACCCGGGGTGTCGAAATGGTATGCAAGGGGAATGGTTCAACCGGACAAAAGACAAACAGAAGTGCTGGCATTTTAAAGAAGAATATACTGGCTGGATTACTGTTGTCAGAGAAGCCAGTAGTTCACCTTAGAATGTGTCCTTAACCTCTGATGACATATGATGGTAATTTTATTATTTAATACAGTAAACATGTTACACATTGTGCCTTTAAATTTGTTGCCAGACTTCTAGGTTTCCAAATACATTTCTTTCTGAAGATCTTGGGGGACACTTTAGATCTTGGTATGATAATAAGAACACATTTCATCTACCATCTACCAAAGAGAACACCAGACTATGATGACTAGATGTCAGGTATAAATGAGTCACCTGCAGGAGGTTCTAATCTGTGGCACCTAATTTGGAACTCCAGGTTATGAAGTTAAAAGTGTGATGAATATAAGGGTGTAGTTACTTGTTGTTTTTGGTAATTTCATTTATAAAAATGGTGTAATTTGTTGGAGTGCATCACGTTTATCTGTAGGCAATGTGTTGAAATGTTTACTTCTTCACATATGTTGAAAAAATGACCAGTTTCCTTGGAATGTTCTCATTTCTACACGTGACTCTACTTGGTTTTTGGTATGTTTTAATATAGACATTGTGCACTCTGGTGTGCACTGGTGTGGACTCCAAAACATTGTCTGGACAAGTAGAAGGAATAAATCTAAAGGAGTAGGTTTTGTCACAGTGTCACGTATTTGCTTAAGTATTTAGTCACAATTAACATTTTTGAAGTTTTTATTATTTCTCCTTTGTGAGTTTTTTTTTCTGTTCAGAATTAATGATAATATTGTAATATGTTATATCACCATGTTCTCGAGAAAATTCTGTGGAAGCACTGGAAAACTCTTTGTTTTCTTAAAGTACTCTATACTATATGATGTAAAGATTCTGGAGAAAAAAATCTCAGGCATTGAAAATTTTACATTTATTTATTTACATTTTTTTTTTGCAAGAAATAAGGATTTCACCTGGACGGCCCAGTGGCGTAGTGGTTAGCACGTCCGCCTTACAGTAAGAAGGTCCTGGGTTCAATTCCCGGGCTCAATTCCTTTCCTCTTAGGTTTTCTGCATTTGTTTCCTCTGGGTACTCCAGTTTCTTCCCACAGACCAAATGCACATTATGCTAATTGGCTGCTCCAAATTGTCTCTAGGTGTGAGTGAGGGTGAATGGTTTAACTAAAAACATTAGGCTTTGCCGAAACATCTTACTGCCGTGGTAGAATTCGGTGAAACATTGAACAGTGATTCCAAGCCATGTTAAAAATGTACTATAAATAACTACCAGGGCACAAAATGTGCTCTTGTTTTTTATATTGCTGCCCATCATGATACATTTCAGCGATACATAACAGCCAATCAGCATCAACTCAGTGATGCGGTAGCCTTATTTAGTTTTCTGTGGCAAAGACACGGGACAACCATTGAAGTCATGTTTCATGCCTATGGGGCTCCACTCAGGAGCTCCGCTATTAGATAACTACAGACACTATAGTCATGAAGCGCAAAATTTCACATTTGCAGTGATCTTCAATTTTTAAAAACAAAAAATGAAAAGCTTTGTGGCACCTGAGATCAACACACGGACCCAAAGCGTACGAGTCTGTGATGGCACATGAACCAATAGGCGTACAAGCCATGAAAAATCAGGTTGATGTATTACCACATTCTCTAAAGTATAGAGTTTCTCTTCGCATGGGAAGCTGTACAATAAATCAAAATAAATAAAAACACTAACAGAATTTCAGTGTGGTCTCAGACTTTTGGATACCAGGAGAGTGTGCCATAATTTCTATCGCCTGTAGATAACATGTCAGCACATAAGGAGAGGAGAAAAGCCAGGTTTATTCAAACATCACGCAGTGGAAACACAGGCCACTGTGTTCTGTGGAAATTCAGTCAGTTCAGAAAAAAGAGAAGTTCTTGTAAATATGTACAAACAGTTACCAAAGACTAACATCAGTATTCGTGAATGGTCAGAGACTGGAAGAGGTAGAAATGTTCGTGTTAGGATCTACCCTGATCAAGGATGGCAGATCTACAAAAGTCTAGTATAAGATTGGTAGAAGCTACTTCAACAATGACTAAAACAGATCTGAACATTTGGAAAAGCAGTTCCATCAGCCTACCAATTGCACAAATCCTCATCCTCTTGTACGGATGTGAGAGTTGGACCCTTCCAGCAGACACTCAGTGAAGAATTGCGACCTTTGAAAACAAAAGCTATAGGAAGTTGTTGCGTATATCATACAGAGAGCACAAAACAAATGCGTATGTGAAGGAACAGATCACCACGTACGCAGGAGCACAAGAGCCGGTCCTTGCTACAGTAAACCTTTGGAAGCCTGTTTGGTTTGGACATGTATCACGCCATAACACACTCCCTACAAGGTACAGTTGACGGCAAAAGACACAGAGGTAGACAGGAGAAGGCCTGGTTAGATGACATCAAAGAGTGGACAGGTCTCCATTGCTGCCCCAAACCGAATCACTGAGGACAGAAGAGAAAGGAAATCTCTGAACTGCCCAAACGTCCATTATGGCACCGCTACGATCTCATAGGTCACGGGAAGACTAGACTAGACTAAACTCCTGTGTTGTGCACAGCTGCAGTGCAGACCAGCTACAGACGTCTTTTTGTGTCGCGGTTTATGCCATGAAGTCGCGATAGCATGCAAAGTGAAATAAAATCTGGTTTGCAAAAATTGTGTGAGCATGTTTATGGTTTAGGTGGAACTTTTGTAATCTCCATGGGACCGCGGCATAGACATCCCCCTCACACGCATTTTCAGTTTTCATCTCGTTTCTTCTTTATATCCTGTTTCTTTCACATGCTGCTGCGCGGTTGAACCGTCACTGCAGTCACTTCAGCATTATCTACTCTTAAAATCATGCCTCTCTCTCTCTCTCTCTCTCTCTCTCTCTCTCTCTCTCTCTCTCTCTCTCTCTCTCTCTCTCTCTC
>JAOUQZ010045023.1:0-10836 GCA_028564935.1 Neosilurus hyrtlii | reverse complement strand
TGGTAGGATCAGCTCCAGGTTTTTTTCAAAATTGGAGTAATTACAGCAGTTTTAAAGGATGTAGGAACAGTTCCAGTGGTGAGAGAAGAGTGAATGATGGCGGAAATGATGGGAACCAGAGAGGGAAGACAGGCTTTAACTAAAACTGTAGGGAGCGGATCAAGCTGACAGGTAGATGACTTGGACTTGCTGATGAGGTCAGAAATTTCAAAATGAGTGGGAAGCTGAAAAGTGGAAAAGTAAATGAGTCGTAAAGTGGAGTTCAGATGACAAACAAAGTGAAGAGGTAGAACCGAGGTGCTGGTGGATCATCCGAATTTTGTTAACAAAGAATACCATAAGAGTTTTACAATGTTTTTGTCAATGTTCTTAAAATTACGGAATGTAATGAGACGTGGAGTCTATGTAGTGGAGAGGGTGAGTGTAACACTGAGAGGAGGAAATGATCAGTTGTTGGGAGTTCACATTAGTGTGCTGCTGAAAAACAAAGCTTTCTAAACAGGATGGGATATCTCTGGTGAGAAGGTAATTGATATTGGCCATATGTATATTGAAATCTCCCAACAGAACTATGTTAGAAATGCAAAAAAGTCAACTTAAAAAGTTTAAAAAGTTACTATTTGGTTTGGGGGCGGTAAACAGATGCGATGATGGTGGGCGCAGGTACAGACAGTTCACATACAATGGATTCAAAAGAACTGAAAACTGGAGCAGACAGTGACAAGACTCTCCAAGTCTCACGATATATCATCGCGAGACCGCCTCCCCTGCCAGAGCCACAAGGTTGACAGATGTAAACAAACCCAGATGGAGTGGATTTATTGAGCTTGGAACAAGTCATTGGGCTGTTGCCTTGTCTCAATTTAACAGATGAAATCAAACTTACAGTCCATGAGGAGATCCTGGATGAGATTACCCTTGCTCGTAAGTGAGCGGATGTTTAGCAGACCGAAGTTGACTGTGGTGGAGTCACAGTTGATGGTAGTGTTAGCCGACCGAGCAAGGCTGGCTAACACACAGTGCTCAACAGCCCAGCCTGTGTAGCGAGGGGGGCATTGAGAGCTGGAGCAGATGGACTTTATTGCTGTAGAGTTGTCAGAGTGAAAGTTTTGGCGAGACCCCCGGTGGATGTATTTCCAGCGAGGTGTGATGAGGATATCCAGGTAAAGGTGCAGTACTGGTGGTGGAGGCTCCGACAGGTGATAGCGTAGCCGGAGAAGTTTGTCAGCTGAGTACTGGAGCAGACCCATCGCGGGTATATGGGCAGATTAAACAAAGGAGCCAATCATACACGGACCAGAAGTAGATCCTGTCATTCTGTATTGTAGTCGATGTTTCAGGCAGCGCAGACGTCCAATTAATAACGCTGTGACAGGTGGACTAGTGCTAGTATAGTATTAGCCCACTGCAGGAGTACTTCATCAAATAGGTCTAACAAAGCAGCAACCTTCTTTTTCAAATGCAGCCTCCATTTCTAAACCTTACACATAAAGTACAAGCATGACTGCCTCAGTCCTCAAGATCTACATCTACTTAAAGCTGTTTCCTCTTTCCTACTCATTAGATACAATTCATAAAGATAATCTGCTTATAAGCCCTTTGTGAAGTAATTGTTTTGTATTCACTTACTAAATGCTACCAAATCTTTCTCTGGCCATTTGCAACTTTAGTTGTCTGATAATTGAAACCCTCTGCCAGTCTCATGCTTATGATCCTGCCTGCTTATGGCATCCAGGGTGTGATCGAGTATCCTCTACAGGGAGAGAGGAGTCAGGTAGCACCAGCAGGTAAAATGGTGATGAGTTTCACCTGCGTGTTATTGCCAGCAAAAATTTGTGTGTACTCTGTGTGCATGTGTGCTTAAAATGATGCAATTTTCCACAGACAAGCACTCTTAATATACTTTACTTGATCAATTCTTCATAATAAACTTAATAATAACATAATGTTTTTAAAGTGGAATTCAACCAAGACTTAATCAAATCTGGCATGCATTGTCCATGTCTGTTCCTATCGAGACCCTCTATGCTTCATGACTTATGTGCCAATAGCCATGCCATTATTATTATTGTTATGAAACACTAATAGGAAATCATATGTGGACTTTCTATTACAAGAATTACCTTTGATTTTGAGTCACGTTCAAAGGTCAAATTCCAGCAATCATGCAATGCCTTTAGTTGAGAAAGATTTTTTTTCTTTTTTTGCGCGTTTGATCAGGTCCACACACTATAAAACATATCATAAGATGAGCAGATGGATAATTAAAACAAGTTTCCAGCATTATCCATGCTACAAGGTGATGGTACCCTGCACTCTATGAGCCCATCTAGTAAATTAATGGATTTACTTTTGAACTCTCAAGACCTGCAGGTTCATTACTCTAGGTACTTTATATTTTTACATACTTCATGAAAACACAAACTTATATTTGTCAAATGAGTTGCAAAATGAATATCAAATATAGTATTGAAAAGTATTCCTCCAGCATCTTTTCCTTTATTCTGCACCTTACTTGACTCAAACACATCCAGCAAATTCCTTTGTCCTGTGTCTGTTCATTTTAATCTTTCCTTTTTTAGTGACCAGTCTCAGTTATGGTTCTTCATTGTTGAAATTGAGACTGGAGTTTTGTGGGTACCATTTAATTGAGGACATTTTAGGCATCTGTCCTCTTGCTAAGATATGCAGAGGTATGCAGAGAGACTGGTGCTTTTATCAGCTGACAGGGCAGGGTACACCCTATACAATTCTCCAGACCATTCCATGGCCAACACACGTACACCCATTCACCATCGCACTCGATTCATGAAATGACCACATAACTGTGTACGTGTGTGTGTGTGTGTGTGTGTGTGAACCCATAGTGGGTGTGTACACAACATGAAAAAACATAATTATCTGTGGTCATTTCTCATTAGGAGGAAGCACTACAAGGCGCAGGTGTTACAGAGTGACTGCGGTGTGTGTGCTTCTGCTGTGTGTTCTCCTGCTGACTGCCATCATAGTGCTGTGGATCAAATTCAACACCCTAATTAGAGAGAGAGACCAGTTACAGACCAGTTACAACACCCTGACTATAGAGAGAGATGGGCTTCAGAGGGATCGAGATGAAAACCAGAGGATTTTAAAATTATGTGAGTAATAATTTACTACAAAACCATCATGTAATTATTATCCTCTCATCATGGCATTAACCCTTCAGTTATATTTAATATTGAAAAAAAAAACACACAAAACAAGTTCCTGTTATTATTTGCGTCATAACAGCTGCAATGCAGTAGTCTGTGGCCATTATTTTTATTATTTTTCTCATGAGACTACAAAAACATACTGACTTTTACAAGCACGGACACTGGAGACTCCGTCTCATCCTGTCCTAAAAGAACCCCCCCCATGATCAATGAATACATGTTTTTGTCAGGTTTGCTATGTAAGGACTGGACTCAAATGCAGAAAGTTCGGTTCTCTTTTCCTAAACAAGTACAAAAAGACAGAGGGACGTTAAAGCAACTAAAAGACAAGGACCATCTGGCCTGAAGCTTTACTGACCTCATGTACTCCATAGAATGAAGAATACTCTGTTGTTGAATGGACTACACTGAAATCTCGACAACCACAAACATTCCACCACAGATATTGCTCTAAGATCCAAGACTCTACACACTAGGAATTGTCTCCTTTGCCTGAGATCTCCTACCTTCAGAAACAACAGGCCTACGATTGCCTCTCCTCAACTAAGTTTTAGCTATCTTATTGTTAATTGCTGCACTCTCTGGTTCATTTCTAATAAATTGCTAAACTAACTTCCTTTGCCTGGCTTGGTTTGTTGCGAACACTTCTGGAACTCGAGCTAGTCCTTCACAAATTGGGGGCTCATACAGGATACAACAAATTTGTTTGTATTGAGCCAATAACTGTAGCACCATGTCTGGGCTAGCAGACTTTATCAAAAGTCCCACGCTAGAGGGTTTGGCAACTTATCAAATAGTGGAGTTAAAGGCGATCGCTACAATCTTCAGGATTGACGTAAGGAAGTCCAGAAAGAAGACAGATATCAAGAAAGCAATCCAAGAGGATTTTACTGAAAGGTTTGTTGCCAGGAGGATCGCTGCAAGACTGCAATGATTCCCAAAGCACCTCAAAGAAAACCATAAAAGTGGAAGATGAAATGGCACAAGGCTCTGAAGTTCACTTTGACTCTGGTGACTATCAAGGCACCTCAGCAGGAGTAAAGGGTGGAGATGGAGAACTTCAACTCAGAAAAAAAAAGAATCAGAGATTGTGAATAGATTCAGCAAATGACAAACAGTGACTAGAGATGGAGATGAAGAAAATGGAAAGGGAAATGGGGATGAGGAAAATGATCATGGGTCAACATCTACAAGAAACTCCACTAACTGAAAGGCGATCACAGCCAAAATTCTATTACGGCAAGCATGTAAAAATGTTACCTTTAATGAGGCCTTTAATGAGGACGAATATTTAATACACTTTGAAAAAACTGCCAACCAACTTTAATGGCTCCTAGAAACATAGTTGTTCTTACTGCAAAGTGTGCTAAGAGGGAAAAGCCAAGAAGCATTTGCTTCACTTTCAGAAAAGAAAAGTCAAAACTATCACATGGTCAACGCTGCTGTCCTTAATGTGTATTAGCTGGGACCAGAGGCTTATTGCCAAAAATTTAGGAACTATCGCAAGCCTGATGACCACACATATGTGCAGTTTGCAAATGAAAAGGAAATGTTGTTAGACAGGCGGTGTGGGTTGAGCCAATTCGACAGTTTCGAAACGGTGAAGCAACTTCTGCTTGAAGACTTCAAGAAGTGCGTCTGCAATGACCTTAGGACGTACCTGAACGAACGCAAAGTCGGATACTCTTCAGGAGGCCACCATTATTTCTGATGACTACGTGCTTACCCATAAAAAGGTCTTTATAAAGAAACACAATGACTACAACAAAAGGCCAAGGCCGTAATTTGACGCAAGACCCGGCAGCCATCATAAGTCAGGTGTCCAGGAAAAGAAACCCTAGAAAGACCAAACCAGGTCAGATCCTATATGTCAACACTGTATGAAACAAGGTCACGTGATGACTTATTGTTATATTCTAAAAAGGACAAAAAATCATATTGGGCTTTTTCCTCTAGAAAGCCTTATAAAGTTAACAGAATGGTATCTAAACATTATGCTAAACAATCAAACATTTAAGAGGAATACTTTCCTTATGTCGGTATCACTTGTTTGCGCAAGCAGCCCTGTGCCATCAAGATCTTACAAGATCCTGGGGCAGCTCAATCTGTTTTACTGTGTATTGCCTCTAGTTTGGAGTTCAACAACTGTTGAACTTACAATGTTGCATGGTATTGAGTGTGGTTACATTACAGCTCCCCTACACAAAATTTACCTAAAATCAGACCTTGTATCATGTCCTGTGGTCATTGCTGTTATGCCCTTCCTAGGATTAGAGGGTATTTCATTACTACTGGAAAATGATTTGGTGGGTGCCAGGTGTTGCCAAAGAGTCGATGCCGAGCCCAATGCCTATGAGCCAATCCCATCGTCAAAAGATGACATAGAAGAGAATAGAGGAGAGTTTCCTTCTTGTCCGATGATGCCAAAACAATTGCCTAGAGACATAGAAAGTCGATTCTGAAGACATTTTGGATTTATCACAGATATTTGCTAATCCCAGTGAAGATCTTAGTCACACTACTGATATGAGTGACAAGACGTCAATAATGTCTAAGACAGATATGTCTGTCGAGAGAAAAGTTAATCCAGGAACAGAAAAATGATGCTGATTAGAAATCTCTCTTTAATGCTGCTCATCCCGAAGAGGAGTTGGCCAAAGTCCCAGTCAGTTATTCTGTCAGAGATGGAGTCCTAATGAGGAAGTGGAGACCCTCAGATGTTCCAACCTCCGAAGACTGGGCAACTATATACCAAGTTTGTGACTTCCGCCAGAAGTGCCACAAGTGTCAAATGATGGAAAAGCCGAATAAGAAAATCCCTGTTGCACTTCTGAAACCTATTCCGGCCTTTGAGGAACCATATAATAGGGTGATCATTGACTGCGTTGGTCCCCTACCCAAGAAAAATCCGGCAATAAGTACCTGTTAACCATTATGCGTGCATCCACACATTTTCCGGAGGTTTTCTCTCTGAAAGTATCAAAATTCCTAAAATCATGAAGGCCCTAATCTATTTCTTCAAAGTGTTCGGCCTACAAAAAGAAATCCATTCTGATCAAGGGTCAAACTTCATGTCGGGCCAATTCCAAAGTGTAATACATCAACTTGGAGCCAAGCAGATAACATCTAGAGCATATCACCCAGAGTCTCGGGGAGCCTTGAAAAGATTCCACTCGACTATGATCAGAATATGATCAGAACCTACTGCTATGAGAATGAGAAGTGCTGGGATGAGGGCATTCCACTCCTGCTGTTTGGGGCTAAAGAATCAGTACAAGAATCGTTGAGATTCAGCCCATTCAAATTGTTCTTTGGTCACACGGTGCAGGGTCCGCTAAAGCTTCTAAAGGAATGATGGCTACAAGACCTCCCTAGAGATTGTCAACCCTATTAGATAATGAAGCAGCTGTTCGACCGTCAAGCTGAATAACGCAGTTTCAACCCAGGAGACAAAGTGTTGGTGCTATTTATATTACCTGTGCCTAGAAGCCATTTTCAAGCAAGATACCACTGTCCATATGAGGTCATCAAAAAATTCAATGATGTTGATTACATCATAAGGACCTCAGACCAATGAAAAACTTCTCAGCTATGCCACATCAACATGCTAAAAGCATGCCACCAAAAAGAACCAGTGAAGTCTTAGTGATAAATGACTATCCTCAGAATGGATCTGACAAAGCCCTCGTCTTGAAACTAGACAAGAATCGTCCAATGAGACTTAACAACTCAGACATCTTATTTGACCTACCATGAAATCTATGACAGTACTTGAACTGGCCAATTTCCTGGTAGAATTCAAGGCATTATTTCCTGACATGCCCAGCAAAACCCACATCATTCAGCATGACGAGGATATCGGAAATGCACAACTTATCAAATAGCATCCGTACCGCATCAATCCTCACAAGGCTGAGCTAATACAGAAGCAAATCTACATGCTGAAGAATGGATGACATCATTGAGCCGCAACTGGACTTCTCCCTGTGTCTCGGTTCCTAAGCCAGATGATTCACTCAGATTCTGCACTGACTACCAAAAAGTAAACACGCTGACAAAAACAGACTCATATCCGATACCAAGAATAGACGACTGCATAGACAAGATCGGAATACTTAAAACTGTCCTGCAACAGTGCAGCCATGAGAATGACTGCCAAGTAAAATAAAGCAATTCATCTTAATAAATGCATTTCATGTGTTGGTCATGTACTCATTAATATACATAAGTTCTATTTCTTTTTAGTGTATTATGGGTATGTAACATATAATGCAATCTCATATTACTTGTCAAATGTTAATCAATAAATAATTTTGTCAATGTTTGAATAACTCATAATGACAGGGGAATAATTGTTTTCAAACTGTTGCAGTGTTTTAACAAGGTAAGGGGCAGTGAACATGAAGAGGGCAGTGAATGTGCTTGTGAACATGAAGAGGGCAGCGAATTTGCTTGTGCAACTGAAGGACATTATGCAATGTGCTGAAAGTGTACTTACCTTATTGGGAGAGATCAGATCAAAATGTTCCACATGGGGGAAAGCTTTTTCTTTCTCACAGGCTCCATCAAAATAAGCAGCAGTAGAACAAAATGCACCTCTATGTCACACACAAACCAACAAATCTCCAACACTAACCCACGAAGTGTGAGCGGATCCATTGCGGTGTATATATATGTTCATAAATCACTCCAATACTCAATCCACTTCCTGAACCAGCGAGGCTTCGAGCGTCATCAGTGACATCACTCACCCTAAACAATACAAGCGTCACTGAACACTTGCAGGATTTCTCGACACACGCTCCAAAGCATCGGCACGGTACGGCCCATCACTATTAAACGGACTATGCTGAAACCTGAACAACCGTAAACATGGAATGCCTTCTTCGCAGCATTACTCCAGAAAAACCTAATAGATGACGAGGTTAACGAGGTCAGAGGAGCCGCTATAGAGCTTGATGTGCTTGATGTAGTTCTCCATAGTTAGACATTCAGGGAAGACAAGGAGTATGTCTGACCTCAAGGTGGACATGTTCCAGGAAGAGCAGCCGTAGGGTCAATGAGGTGATACAGAAGTGGCCCTGGATTTGCTGAAGACCAGCTTCAGATCAAGATACTCCTCGGGAAACTTGGACAGATCTGGGAAATACTTGAGTTCCTCATTAACAACGGACAAGGATTTGAGAGCAGATTTCAGACACTGTGAGACAGAATGAGCTTCAGCCCAAAAATGTATTTTTGGCCAAATTGATATGGGGGTTATATTCAATCAGCCACTTATGGCCCAGAATTAAGGGAATGAAAGGAGAGTCGGTAGGATAAAGCACTAATTTCTCAAAGTGATTTCCAGAAAGCATTAGACTCACCAGCTCAGTACAATGTGTCACTTTGGCAAAGTGGCTTCCATTGAGGGCTGGCACTGCTAGCTTACCAGAAGCTTGGTGATAGGAACTCTCCACTAGGCAGCCAAGGTGGTGTTGATGAAGTTCTTTTCAGCACCAGAGTCGACGAGTGCTGAGTGGTCTGCAGATAGGTCCCCCAAAAAACAGTGGCTGGCAGGGTGGTTTGAAGTGGTGGGAAGGTCTTGACTGGGACCATGTCCACCAGAACTCTCCTCACTGACATGTCTGGTTGGTTTTGGCCAGCAGATGGGACGGTACCTGGAAGAGGAGCTTGGAATTTTTGCCAAGGGAAAATAAAGGGTGCCCTAATCTTATATCGCTAACTCAGCCTGAATTGCCATGTCCACTAGTCCATCAAACTCTTGAGGTATGATATGTGGAATGACCTCATCTTTAATCTCCTATGACAGGCCACTGAAAAATACATCATAGAGTGCCTCCTGGTTCCAGCCACCAGAGGATGCCAAAGTTTGGAACTTAATGGCCTAGTCAGAAATGGGCTGATATCCCTGGAATAGGTGCAGAACCTTGTAGCCTTGTTTAGAACGGTCAAAGACCTTCTTTATCCATGACGAAAACAGAGTAAAATTATCCTTGACAGCTTTATTGTTAGTCCAGGCTGCTGTTCTTTAGTCACCAGCCTTATCAGAGAGCAAGATGATGATATATGCTACCTTGGCAATGTAGCATATATAAGCATATATAAGGACTGACACTATCCAGGTTCCCCAGAGTAGGTCTCTAGAGGCAGTAAACGAGGCTCTCTCATTGGTTGACTGGCTGCTGGAGCACTACGATCGCCTCCAGGAGTTGACAGGGCGAGTTGGGTTTGTTCTGTCTGAGCTAATAATCCCACAGCCACTTGCTGTGAAATGAAATCCAAACATGCCATGAAAGCCCAGGATTTCCTTAACTTGGTTGGGATCTGCTGGACCCATAGTGGGCAGAGTGTACTGTCAAGTTTGCTATGTAAGGATTGGACTCAAATGCAAAAAAGTTCAGTTATCTTCTTTATTTTGCTAAACAAACAACAAAGTCCTGGCTGAGAACAAAACAGGCAGCAGAAATCAGAAGATGGGTGCAGCAGCAAATCGAAAAGGTCAACAAAACTAAAATAAGCCTTTCAAAAAATTATCACAGTAAGTGATCAAACCGGAACTAAAAAAATACAAAAACTTGGTAAAATAAAAGGGCTCAAGGCATGAGACGCACCCAGACACTCAGGCACAGAAGGAACAGGGTATAAATAGGGCAGGTAATAGAGTGACATGAGGAACAGATTAGGGAACAGGTGGGAAAGAAACCAAAACTGGAAGTGGGGGTGAACCACAAGCAAATGACAGATCAAAACAAAAACAGACGGGGAAAAATACAGTCCAACCAGCAGGAGGCTACAGGAAAACAGAGTCCTGGGAAAGGCACTGACAGTTTTTCTTTTATAAATAACTGAATGTTTAAACATGTGTTTATTATAATATTCCAATATTGCTGTGATCAGAATCTAATAATCATCTGTAAATAAATCCCTGTAAATAAATTGTTATTGTTGTCACATCCTCAGTTTGATTCTGCGGCTTTCCTGACTCACACTACACTTCCCAGCATTCCTTTCACCATTCTGTGTCACATGACTTTGGACACATTGTTCACATTTCCTGCTCGCAGCACACCTTGTTCACATTCCACAGATTACCTGCTCTGTATTAGAACTGCTTTGTTTTATCCATTATGAGGTACTGAATATGTGTTACTTGAAAATCGTTCCAAACCTTAGTAGTTCTGATTGTGTTTTTTGTGGATGGCCTTGTTTTTTTACAGTTGCTGATTTCCTGCCCAATCTCTGGCTTGATTGTTTCTGTGAATGACCTTTTGCCGTGACTACTCTTAGTTTAGATTATCTTTGATGTCCTGTTTGTCTGATTGTTTGACCTCTGCTTGTCCCTATGAACATACTCTGTGTTTTGGATTGTCTAACTGGTTTACATAATTAACCTCACCATCACCTTTCCCATCATATCTTTGATGATAATAATATTAATAATAATAGTAATAATTGCCCCGTGTTATTCTACTTATTTATTTATTTGTTTGTTTGTATTTGAAAAGGTTTAAATCCAGGACAGACTTGTTTTAGCTCCAGTATTTACTACATCTCTTCTGAGCAAAAGAACTGGACTGAGAGCAGAAAGGACTGCAGAGAGAGAGGAGCAGACCTGGTGATCATTAACAGCGAAGAGGAA